>JACCGJ010021114.1:0-21327 GCA_013407085.1 Atriophallophorus winterbourni | reverse complement strand
CATACATACATATACACATACACACACATACATACATACATACATACATACATACATACATACATACATACATACATACATACATACATACATACATACATACATGCATACATGCATACATGCATACATACATACATGCATACATACATACATACATACATACATACAAATATACCTACCGACACGTTAAGCGCAAAGAGAACTTTGAACTGGAGCGAAACGGCTCATAGATCACTAAACCGCTGAAGCATCGTCACCGTGACGTGATTGTAAATAAGATTAGAATGGTATATGCTGACTGAACGTCGATAAAACACCCACACGGGTAAATCAGTGAAAAATTTGGGATGAGTGAAGAAAGAAGTAAGTGCTCATTTTGTGATAGCAAACAGGTTGTGCGAACAAATTCAATCTCACCAATGTCAAGCAGTGATGCATCTGGAGAAGCTAGAATGAAAACGGGAAACGGAGGTAATATGGCGTAATCGTTTAACCCGGGCACAGCGCAGAAACGAATCACATCCAGAAGCCGTGGTTTAATATTGACAAGATTGTACACGCAAAATGTTGAAATAGGCAAACGCAACACTAGGGGGAATATCTAGATCCCGCTTGAAATACCCCGCAAGGAAGCAGCGCTATGTAACAGATAATTGGATACTGTCTGTGTTTTGTTTCGAGGCAGTTTCCGGCTACAAGGTTTACGCGGTCTATCACAATATTGATCATCCTTGCAAACAAAACCGTGTAAATGAAGCAGGATTGACAATGAGTCATTGGTGTTTGAAGGTGGGTATGCGAGTCTTTTTTCGACCGCATTTAATACCGAAACTTGGCCTGATTTGATCTTTTTTATTCCAGGTGGTGTATCGGGTTACAACAGCATGAGTTACAGTTCGTTCTTTATGTTTGTGATAAGTCATCAGTACCAAGTTCTGGAGGTATTCACAACGGTCCACATTTGAATCACTGGACTCGAGTTTCGGTCTTATTTTAGCCCATCGATAGTGCATTTAATCTGCATCGAGTCGGACTCGAACCCGGGACCATCACCATTGTCGTCACACGCCTAACGGGGTGGGTTAGCGTCAACCGTTTGTTTTATCACGATTTAGCATTCATGAATTTTCCCAAAAACTGGCACATTTGAGTAGTGGTATATGTCCGACCAGTCGAAAAGGAGCCAGCAACATCTGTTATGGTTGCCGAACCGACCAGATCTTCTCGCCAGGTCTTCCCATCAGATAATGTGTAAGCTAACACCGATTAAATCTGACGGGCATTGGTGTTTCGAATGATGTAAAGAGTTCGTTCTTGATGTTTCTGACTACTCATCTGTGGTAAACCCTTCGACCTGAGGCAGAGGATATGCACTGCTGATTACCTCAAACAAGAGCGAAACTCGAGTCAAATGTGAACCGTTGCGATCAACATTGTAAATATCTCGAAACACTTGGCACTGATGAGTAGCCACAAACTTATTGAGTTACAGTAGCTGGAGCAATAATATTCTTTAAACGATAGAGCGCTACGCCCAGCCCGCTTTTTCCTGAACAAATGGTAGTTTAAACTGATTTCATAATTTCTCTTGCACTGTTTGATTAATGAGAGGGTGTTGTCCGGTGGAGTAGCGATAAAATCTTGTTATGGTGCATGGCAGTGAAAACCGCAAGAAAGCGGTCATGCTGATGTCGCTTTACTCGTTGCTAAAATTGAACCAAAACGAAGAACTTCAAGGCGACTGACAGTTTTGGCAAAAAGAATCAATGCAAATAAGATCACAGGTGTCCGTGGTGTCAGGTAAACTTGTGTTGTGCACAATGAACATGATATCGATACAGCATAAAACATTATGGCCGAACAAGTGATAAACATAGTAATTGGATTACGCAAAAAATGCTATATTCATCTTAAGCAAAGCACACAGAGAGACAGTGGCGTGAGTATGTATGATGTATGAAAGCATAAGCCTGGCCCAGGCAAAGTGCCGCACAGTCAGAGACTGGCGTGAGTTTACTATAATGTGCAACGAATAAAAAGCCTAGGGTCAACAATGGACAGAAAAGAATGGAACAAGAATGCTTAAGAGCATACGTTTCCACGCACCCCATGACCGGTTTCATGCTGTTTGTACTAACCAGGTAGGGACAGTAGGATCAGTACACGCATGTAATTGAAACAGTGTAAGAATGGTAAACAAGTTGCGATTGTAGGCCACTGTTGAATAGGGATCTTACTGTCTCCACCTGATGATGACGGTAAACAGCCAGAAACCGGTTGTGGCGTGTAAGTGAAGGGGGATGTGAGCACCACAATAGAATGGAACAAGATTCGCTAAACCTAATTTTACTGTATGTGCCTGATATTGGCAGACAACCAAAAACCAATTGTACCGTGTGCAAGTGCGGAAGATGTGCGCAAAATACGAAAATGGAACATACACTCTGGGGTTCGTTCACCCGGGTCTTCGGTCCAAGCGACAGACTTCGCAAGACGATTTAACCTGCTTGATTGGGGATGCTTTGCTTTCATGTTCGCTGCACTGTCTGAAACGGGTGTCGTGGAGCTCATGGTTGTAGTTTTGTAACCGCGTCGGCGAGCGGAAAGCAGCGGTTCGAGTAATTGTAAAAAGATCATGTACAACGTCAACGCAGAAATCACGACCAGGATCAAGCAGACGACAACCTACGAAGGAAATACTTGTTAAAAAACCACACGATGGAACCAACATGAAAAGCCGGTGTAGTGGATGTAGTCACAATAAGAGAAATAACAGCGGCATGAATGGTAGTAAAGGGTAGAAAAAGATGCGAAGGGACAAGGCGCGATAATGGGTGATATTTTCATATCGTAAAATGCTTCCTGATAAGAAAATAGCGTTACAGATCACGTTTGGCTGCGCGCCGTAATCAAACTACACCTCAGTTCTCGTCTGAGGCCCGCGCCAACAAACACATTAATCTAATAATGCCTTTGCTAACAAAGAAGACGGAATAAAACGTTTCATTGGTAAACACATTATAAACACACCATCTCTAAAGCACCTGATTCATGATCAAAATCAATATGCGTGTGTTAACCGTGCCTCGTTTACTCAAAGTGATTCATTATTACTACCATAAACGAAATGATATTTAGTAAAAGCACGCAACATATTTCATATAAGTAGCTATGCGAATCAATCAATGTGAAATGTCAAACAAAAATCAGTCGACATAAATACACCATATTTCGGCAAACGTTCACATATGTATGAAAGCACACGCCTGATCAAGGCAAAGTGCCCCACAGTTAGAGATTGCACGCGGGATAAGATGCTGTCAGGTTGCAGATGCCTAGACAGATATGAGAAAGAAAATGAACATGGTAGTAAAACTGCAGTGTGTTGTAGTATGCAGCTCAATACAGGCGGCCAATCAAATTAGCATGGCGTTAGCCCTACAGCACAGAAGTACTGCATAATTGCACATTCGTGCCGTTCACACACGACGTTCACATAGATGCAACTAGGGTACACAATACGTACCTTGATCATTGTCGTGTTTCGAACTTGATATTTGCAATCACAATAAGGACAAAGACTGGATTCTGGACCAAGCATCATTTTGCAGTTGCTAAATGAAGGTAAATGTACAAGTGGTACACCAACCATTGATCCGCAGCAATCGCTTTGACGAAAATCTTCCCAGTGGGTTTACTTTCATTATATGAACCGTGGCGATCGACACACACGCATTTGCAGCGTGCATCTTCGTACGAAGCCTGTGGTAAACATGATCAAAAGGAGCCCGGAGACTAACCATGGCGACGGATGTCCAAACGAGGAGAGGAAGAGTTAATGTTAAAAGAGTCATTATACTGAGGTGAAGTTTGACGTTTGCTGGAAAAATCAGAATAAGTGTAATTCGACGATACAAGTGCGTTCGGTGTAGAGATAACAAGTGTAAAGCGTTGAAGATGGAATTTATGCACAAAATAAAAAGCGTGAATTTAAGCGAAATGAAGTACAGTCTGGTGCATTATGTGTATGTATGAAAGCACATGTGCCATCGTGCAGCATTTCTGTGCTGTGCGGCTAACATCGTGCTAAATTGATTGGCTACCGGTAGTGAGCTGCATGCTGAAACACGCTGTAGTTTCACTACCATTTCTATTTCCCCCCTCTGTCTAGGCCTGGGCACCTGACAGTATCTCAGCCCACGTGCAGTCTCTGACTGTGCGGCACTTTGCCTGGGTCAGGCTTGTGCTTTCATATATTAGTATATATATATATTCTATATATCTATATATATATATATATATATCTATATATATATATATATCGTCTCCGCGCAAAGTGCCGCACAGTAATATACTGCCGTGGGCTAAGATACTATCAGGTTGCCCAGGCCTAGACAGATATGAGAAACAAAATATAAATTGAAATGGAAGTGAGACTACAGCGTATTTTAGAATGCAGCTCATTACCGGTGGCCAAACAATTTAGAACGGTGTTAGCCGCACCGCGCAGAATCGCTGTACGACTGCACATCCGTGGACTGAGATTAGATCGTGTAGAGTTGCCCACAAATAGCTAGAGTAGGCAATTGAATCGCAATGAACTTTTTACAAAAAACTGAAAAATTGATATAATGGGGCTACAATTTGTGTTATACTTATGTGAAAGCGACACTGATCATGTTTGGTCAAGGATAAAACATTTACAAATAAACAAGAAAATGCTGAAGTGCGTACAGTGCAATCTCTATACCAAACGAAACAAGAAAAGGCGAGAAAATAATGAACTGAAAGGTGCGCCTCCATGATGTATAAGTTCAGACTCTGAAACTTGGGCGGTGGTACAAAATGTGATTGAGATCTCACTGGCTTATATGTTGCCAGATAAAACGCATGCATATGGATGATTCCATTAATGTTCAGCGAAAATCAGTCAGTCCTGATTTCATCTTAGTTGCAATTTTGAGCCACATGGGTTTTAAGCAGTAGCAGGATATTTACCTACTTCATAACTGTTGATAATCAAGTCACCTGACTGCTTTCAGGCTGTTACAGATACTTGATCAACAAATCGTCTTTTTAAACGATTTGACAAGAAAGATACTAAACTGTTTCACTTTTCCTCTCTTCTTTTCTTATTGACTTCGTTTAGGTACAAAAGCTAGTTACGCATACAAGCTTCCCTTAAAGGAATCACTGGTGTGCTGAGTATATTGTAAAGAATGAAATCTAAGCCTGATCCATGCAAAGTGCCGCATAGTCAGAGACTGTACGCGGGATAAGTTACTGTGAAGTTGTTTAGACCTAGGCACGTATAAGAAGTTAAACTTGAAATGATAGTTAGACTCCAGCGTGTTTCCGCATGCAGATCAATACCGGTAGCAAACCAATTTAACAAAGTGTCAGCTGCGCAGTATGTATTTATGCCTGAGAGAACACGCTCGATCTAGGTATAGTGCCGCAGTCACAGACTGCACGTAAGCTAAGGTTTCACAGGGCTAGGCGAATGTGAAAACGAAAATAAAATAGAAATGTTAGTAAAACTCCAGCATATTTCCACACGCAGCTTACTACCAATGGCAAATCAATTTATGGTATGGTATGAAGGCACAAGTCTAATCCAGGCAAAGTGCCGCGCAATCAGAGACTGTGCGTGGGCTAAGATACTGTCAGGTTGCCTAGGCTTAGACAGATATGAGAAAGAAAATAGAAAAGGAAAGGAAATGGAAGTGAGACTCCAACATGTTTCAGAATGCAGCTCGCAACCTGTAGCAAATCAAGTTAGTTCGGTGTTAGCCGCACAGCACAAAGTACAGCACGATTGCCCATCCGTGCAAATCAATTTAGCATGGTGTTAGCTGCGCAGCACAGAAGTATGACAAGATTGCAAATCCGTGCAGGTAGGAATACGCTGCAAGATATTGGCATATTTAATCGCGCATCATGCTTTCTTTTTTTCACCAATTTGGTGAAAGGGTGTCCTATCTAACGGTAGCTCTAAAAGTCGCGTGGTCGGCGCAGTTATCCTGTGAGCTTATAATCGAATCATTCAAAAATGGATAATACCAGGGCCTGTTGACCCACCGCATGCAAAGTTTGTGAGAGTACATTCAATATAGCTTGCTGTAAAGAGTGTCCAGAATGTATACATGAATGTGAAGGTGCAGAATTAATGGAGCAAACATCCCGAATTCTCACGTTCTTCAGGTATACGGAAAACAGGCGAGCATTCCATAAGCTCACGAGGGCAGCGGAGCCATCGTCCATCGGAATCTCCTATTTGTGTTGAGCTTCTAGATGAAACGTAGCTCTAATATCGATGTTGGGCGAGTCTTGGTTCAAAACGGACTTCTGCAACATAAATATTAGAAACCGCTGTATTTTATGCCTTCTTATAATCGGGCCACGCCACACGAAGGAACAAGCTTATGTGTCCATCTAGCGTCGTGGTGAAATGCGCTGCGATAGGTTAGGGCTGACCACTATCGAGGTTTAGCCTCTTCCGGGTACTAAGAGAGAAAATCAATCCAAAAGTAAAAAATATTGCTATTGATTGAATCCCACATTTTATCCACGTGGTCTAGCCTTTGCCATGGAATCAGCGCTGCTGCCTGTAAAGAAACTGCATTGTCAACGCTATGAAAACTCGATTGTGGATTTACCGGTATTGAGCTGTATGCGGAACAAAGCTGGATTTGCACTACCATTTCTTTTTTCATTCTCATATCGCCCTAGGTCTTGACAACTTGATAGCATCTTGGTTCACGTGCAGTCCCTACCATAGTGGCAATTTGCCTGGAAACCAAATAGCGATTTTCTTACGTGTGGTATTCCCACCGTTTTGGCGCGGTCGGATACAATAGATTCCATTACTTTGGAAAGCACAGGGAGCAGAGTGACTGGGCGGTAATTCGCAGGATCACTGCGGTTTCCACATTTATAGATCGGGGTAATGATCCCCTGTTTCCAATCTTCAGGAACATGGGAGGTATCGAACAGACGCTGGAAGTACATGGAAAGTGGTTCACAAAGTTGCGCAGCAACCGCACGCAATGCTTTCGGTGTAATCCGGTCTACTTCAGGTGATGAATTTTCACGGAGCTGCATGATCTTTCTATATACACGTTCAGCGGTGAACAGAATAGTAGAGGGTGGGGTGATATTCAACGAAGATGGTTGGCAATTCTGGAATACCGGCATGTAGTGATCCTTCAGGGTATTTGCGGCTTCCATAGAAGTCGATGTGGAGCCGCCTTCAATTTTCGGTGGGGGATACCGGTTTTCACTTTTCTTTTGTCATTTATATGACGGTATAGCAGTTTTCGGTTGTTCAGAAACTGTGCAGTTAACTTGTTATGGTAATCCAGCTTATCTTGACGCACTAGAGACATACAGTGGTTGCGTAATTGTCGATATGCTTCCCAATTTCGCACACACTCTTCCGATCGGAACATACGCCGCGCAGCGTTTCGGTAGCAGATCCACTTACGAGTTCTACTACGAATGAAAGTACGTAGGATACGTCATTTGTCTGTTTTGGAAGTCAATGATTGTTGCAGTAGAAAGTGCCACTGGTAGACAAACCTAGACCAGGTGAGCTCAGGATTGCCGTTGAAATTGTTAGCAGTGACAATTTCTTGAAAAGCGTTGTAGTCAGTGACTATCCGTAACAGGGGTACCTCCTCGTCGAGGAATTGGGCGTAAGAAACGAAAAAATGTCAGGACGACGTGGTCGCTCTCCCTAAGGGCGGTTCATAATGAATTTCTTTTCATATCAGTTCCTCGTTAGTCAGCACTAGATCGAGTAAAGATGGACAATCGACACTCCGAAAGCGTGTAGCAACATTAACGGTGTACAAAGGATGGCTGCTGATGAAATCATCCAGATCCGCAGCAAACGTATTTGGGCTGGGTTCGCCGACGACTTCAGGAGAGTTGAAATCCCCCATCAGCAATGCGTGCGTGTAGGGTAGTGATAAGGCGAAGCGAATGGATGCAAGAATGACATTGTTATACGGTTATACGGTTCTCTGCCGTGTATAAGTTTATGATTGCATACCTCGGTTTCTAGAAGATTAAATTGTTATGATTATGAATGTTAGATCCGATTGTAAGAATATCAAAAGACGAAGGCCCGAGAACTAGGCTTTAATCTTCTAGAAACCAAGGTATGCAATCTGGAATATAGAACGGTAATACTAAGTTTCGAAATAGGAATACAGTTAGTAATAGAAAACAGGAACGGTAAAATATCATCACAGACATCATCAATGGAGCGTTGAGTATTCGGCGGACGATAAATTACCGCAATGAGTGCAGTCCTTATTTTTAAGTTGCAAGCGACACCAAAGTGAGTCCACCACACTAAGTTGCTCTTGCGGGAGAACCTCACAAGAAAGACGTGAATTATAGTATAGAAGAACACCGCCCCCTTTAGTTGGACGATCGTTCCTGAGAATGGACATATCAGTGAGAGAAACCTCGTCATCAGTGATCGAAGAGCTTAGCCATGTTTCGGATACAGCTATTATGTCAAAATGACGAGCAGCATGCCTCAAGTGAAGTTCTGCAAGTTTGCTGAGTAAACCCTGCGCGTTCGTGTAGAGATAGTTCAAGCCCTCACGCGTAATGTTAGGAGCAGCATCATTTATACGAATATCTAGAATATCTAGACCGCCGATCCCGTTTGGGTCGGCTCTTGTGAGTTTTTTTGGTTCGTCGAGTCCGTCTGCACCATATTCGTTTCGGTTAATGAAAGCAGTGGCGTCAATCGCAGTTTACTGTTAATCCGCTTTTCCAGGGCCGAGCGAAGACGAACTTCTGCTGGAGCACAATGCCTTTGTCGATACCATTGTTGCAAAGCGTCATTCACCATAGATTCAGATTGAAAGGTGACCTTAAGTATGCGAGGACCAGATCCTTTGTAGCTGGGAGAAGCTGGCAAACGCTTCAGGGAAGTAGTTAAGGTATCGGTAATTTTACTCAATTGCTGTAAGAAGCGCCACTGTTCGCAATCATGAGTGGTGTTTTTGTTAGCATCACTATCATTCAGTTCAGGAACGCCATGAACAAAGATGCTTTTTTGTCACTTTCGTGTTTCCAATCGTAATTCTGCCCATGATATATCGGGGAATATACGGATGGGGGACGAGCTGTTTCGAAGCATGTAAGCGGATAGAAGAACGGATTCAACATCTGCTAACGATTTTAACACGATGCGCAACAATCTTGGCTCACCAACGTGTGCCGATTTCTGGTGTCTTGACAAGCGGACCATGCTAGCCGGTTCTATGTTAAGGCTTAGCTCATGACAACTTTTTCCATTGTTTCACATCTTCCGATTGACGCGCTATGAAGCTGGGTGAATCAGTCTCGGGGACATTGGAGCAAATCACGGTAAGTGCCTCCGCTCGTGCTATCGAAACCTTTGACGTCACTGCCATGTGACTAGAAGAAGCTCGCACGGTCAGAGCATTATTGATGCTTGTGCCGTTTAGCGGTTTGGGTCTGCCAGCTACAACACTAGATTGCTTTGTGCTGATCTATTGTTGTACATGGATGGGATGAGCCTGCGTGACGGGGGGTCTAACTAATGACTTCTGTGCTAGTGGAAGTGATGTAACAACAGCAAGGCTTGAAGTAGTATGCTGTTCGTTAAACATATTTTAAAGTTTATGAAGACGGCCTTCGAGGGTAATGTTAGTCTTGGACTGTTGATCTATCATATGCAGTAGACTTCGAGCCATAGAGAGATTAGTGCACGCGCTACAAAACTGGATCCTCGAGTATCTTTAGCGTTAGAACAAAGTTTTGTTTTTGATTTAACAACAACCATGATGACAAAAGCAGAATAAAAAATAGAAATCTGTCACGAGCGATGATATTCAACTTGCGCGCCTTGACCTTCGGTTGATGTATGTAATCAACTAGATGGCGACAGATCCTTTCCCTAATAAGTTTCTCCAGGATTTTACATAGGATGCTAGTAAGACTTACAGGTCTGTACTTACAAACTAAGGATCGACTGCCACCTTTATGTATCGGGATCACATTAGCCAACTTCCAAATACTCGGAATATATCCATGTTACAAGGAAGCGTTAAAAATACGACCCACTGGATCTGATAATATTGGCGCCAGGTTCTTTATAATTTGAGGGTGAATGTCGTCTGGGCCAGCAGATTTATTGGGGTTGGTTGCTGCAAGAGCAAGTTTAACCTCATCATAGAACACAGGATTTCCACAGGAACTATTCGATTTAACCGTAGGTTGCCTTTAACCGGTTGTTTTACACTCACCGGATCTTTAAGCATCCTTAGCGTTAGAAAAAATTTTCGTTTTTGATTTACCAACGACGATGGTGACAAAAACAGAATAAAAATTGGAAATCTGTCACGAGCGATGATATTCTACTTGCGTGCCAGAAGTTTTTTAGTACTGAACCTTGTTGGACCCAACTGGTAGCTTTCGCTAATTCCGATGTAGTATTGCCTACACGGACCTGAAAGGATCAATCACGGAAAAACTGGTTATCCCATCGTGAAGCTTGACAGATTCGCCTTTGGCCGCGAGCTTCAACCATAAGAACTGTAACGAAGCGTCATTCCTTCTGTATTTTTCGTATTTTGCGCCAATATTATCGTTTGCTTTCATATCGCACAACGTAGAAAAGCATGTCAAAGTCTTTGTTCGTTCCTATTGTGAATAAGAATGGTAATGCTGATTATTCTATTTTATATTATATTCATACTCAATCCTATTGTTTTGTCGCACTCTACGCCGCGTTCGTCGGAGTTCGTTTCCCCATTGACCTCCGCTAGCTGCCGCTACGCGGCCATCGTCTTCCTGCCAACCGGCTGCGCATCCACACAAGGACCTGTGTAAAATCATCTAGCGACCCAGCTGCGCATCAACCACAGGACTTGTCCACAACATTCCATTTTACTGCGTGACTTACCAGCAACGGCTGTGAATCATTCCATACACCTTTGTATTCCGACTTCCGGAGTTCTCATTTGGTGTGTGTGCTATCATTGTGCTTGTGGTCAACCGAAGCTTTACCTCAACCGCTACGGAACCAGTGACTCACCGAGTCAAGGGCCTCAATAAAGTTTAAGTAGAAGGCCGGTAGGAATTATTTCACATTGAAATAATTCCTTAATAATTCTAAAAGTAAGTTTATTTCCATAAACTTTTTTCATCACGATGCCCCGTGTCGTTTTGTTTGAAGCAACTGAACACACACTTGCGCTTCCTACAGCGTGAACGTATGACTACCTACGTGGTACTGAACCACTATTTACTTGTTTTCAGATTACTGACCCAGCACATTTCTTCTCTTTTCGGTTATTCACTGCTTTGATCATCTACAACGAGCAATTATCCCGGTGAAGAAATAACAAGGGTCAAATATATTGCTAGCGATAATCCGAGTGGACCACACGAGGGTTACGTACGTCTGTTGTCGATACTGTTGTCCTCCTAATTTGCGTAAATATAATTATATATATTTATACATAATTTCACACACCTCATAATCCAATGAATAATTCTTATTCACGCAACACTCGGGTAATCTGCTACAAACTGGTGAGCCCGTTATTATTATTTTGCTCCATTGCGTACTCGTCATGTCTACCGGCAACGACGCTGCTATTAATTCTAATGACGAATTTCCCCCTTTCAGGATTTCAAACCCGTGAGTTTGGTTTGTTTTGGTCGAAACTCTGTTCGAGAGCTTTCGCATAAAATCACAGGATACCAAGTTCGCTAAGGTTACGGCTAACCTTTCTACGGAGGTCGCATCCGAAGTGATCGATATCCTGGACACCAACCCAATAGAAACCCCATATGACAAATTGAAGGACGCAATTTTCCAACGCTTCGGTACTTACAACGAAGCGCGCTTACACCAACTTCTCCAGGAGACGGAGTTAGGCTACCAAAAACCGTCACAACTATTGATGCATATGCGCTCGCTCGCATGCGACAACAATATTGGTGATTCTGTGCTAATGCACATATTGACCAAGTGCCTGCCTGCTTGCACCAGGGCTGTCCTATCCGTACAGGACACAGACGCACCCCTGGAGAAATTAACACTCGCAGCCGACAAGGTTCACGAGTGACTCACAAGCAATGCCCTAGTGCAAGTGGTGACCGCAGACACGCCACAAGTGACAATGGACGCACGCGTGGTTCGTTTGGAGGACGCAATTGAACGTCTCATGCTATCAATACAGACGACGTATCAACAGCGTAACCCTCAACGGCAAATACGTCGTCAACAGAACAATGACGCACGCGCTTCGCGCCAGGCTGTTCACACAGGGTTCTGCATGTATCATAAACAGTTTGGTACTAATACCAGGTACTGTGTGCAGCCCTGCTTGGTCCCCAACGCCAGTCAAGCTACGGCGGGAAAAGAGCAGGCTAGCCAGTAATCGCGACGGCTGCAGCTGGCCACACCGCAAGTCGCCTTTTTATATTGACAATTCACCGACAGGTCTACGTTTCCTGATTGACACAGGAGCGGAGGTTAGCATCATTCCACCACAGAGTGAAAGCACTCACATGGACTCAACTGTCGTCAATCTGCAAGCGGTAAACGGGACACGTATTAAATCGTATGACCAGCGACTCCTTCTGCAAATCTCGGTTTGGGCAGAAATCTTCCATGGACATTCATCGTCAACGACGTTCCTCAGACGATCACCGGAGCCGAACTCCTGACAGTGTTCGGGTTAGTAGTCGACGTTCAGCGCAAACAAATGTTGGACAGAAAATCCGCAGTACGAGTAACATGGAAGACGACATCGATCAATTCGATCGGACTGAAACTCGCCCTACCTGACGACAAGTTTGCAATCCTGCTTCAAGACTACCCGGCTGCACGCCAGAGATCCGATACGGCATTGCTCACCCCATCCTCACGACCGGGCCGCCTACGAACGCAACACCATCACGATTGTCCCCCGACAAGCTCACCGTTGCCAAAGCAGAGCTCAAGCAATTGCTACAACTCGGGATTATTTGAAAATCTAATATCCCATGGTTATAGCCTCTGCATATGGTTTTGAAGAAATCGGGCGACTGGAGACCATGTAGTGATTGCATAGGCCTTAATAAGCTCACGCCGCCTGACAGGTATCCCATACCTCACATTCAGGATTTCTCCCTAAGCGCCTGCGACAAAAAGATTTTTTCCAAAATCGATCATGTTCGCGCCTACCATCAAATCCCTGTATCAGACGCCGAAGTTCCGAAGACGGCTTTCACGACAGCTTTAGGTCAATACGAGTTCCTTCGCATGCCGTTTGGACTCAGAAACGCCGCTCAAACTTTCCAGCGCTGCATCGACCAAATCATGCGAGTTCTACCATTCACCTTCGCCTACATCGATGACATTCTTGTCGCTAGTGAAATCCACGTACAGCATATGAACCATCTTGGACTGGTTTTTCAGCGCCTTCAGCGATACAACGTCGTTATCAACCCGGCAAAATGAAAATTCAGCCGACCAGTCTTAGGAATCCTTGAACGGACAATCGATTCTCGTAGAATCACTGCCATTCCGCTGAAAATCTCGGCGATTGAATACTATCCCACTCCAACGTCTCTTCGTCAGCTACGTCGATTCTTAGGATTCATATACTTCTACGGCGCGGACAAATGTCGACCGTTAACCGATCTTTTCCGGGTTAATCCAAAGAAGTTTAACATGACAACGGAAGCTATCTCCGCGTTTCAATCAGTTAAAGCCTGTCTCAGCACGCTCATTTCGCTGGCTCATCTCTCCACGGACAGTCGAGTGAAACTTGTGCTTATAACAGACGCTTCTCAGTTCACTTCAGTTCAGTTAAGTTAGCACAGGACGATATGTGGCAGAGTCGCCAATCGAGCGTCCAGAATACTTCCGGTGGTAAGCCAAAAGAGCGTCCACCACTTCGAATAGTAGGTTCAATTTTTTTGCAGCTTACTGACCCGCTGTGCGGACGCATATATTTGTGCTCTCATACTTTTGGATTTATTTCCTCACATTTTTGCCTGAACTGGACGGTTCATATATCATTGAACTCGTCTCAATTTGCTCTTTTGGAATATACCCATTTCAACTTCGAGCAAGGTGAATTCTTGGAAATTCAAATTTTCGAGTTTTAACCCAACTTTACCGACGCGTGCAATATCCTTGGCGATTCAGAATATTGTTCCTGTTCGAATACTATTGAGAGGATCACGTCATTTCGAATTGACTGATAGTTTTTTTAACACTATCAGATCGAAACTCGTTCAACCACACCACTTTTATCCAACTCGTTCGTTTTTTTACCGCTTGGATCGCATCACTCCGATCCAACGCATTCACTCCACCAGTACCTACCGATCGATAAACAACTGCACCGCTAAGTGCACTGAATCATCACTCGTTGGATTGTAACAATGACGCGAAGGATGACCTCGATGACCCAGATAAAGAAGGCAGCACGTGATGTGTGTCAAATTTGTAACAAAGGGGTAAGCGCCAAATCCAACGTTGTTAAATGTTTTGGCTGTTTGAGTAAAATTCATACTAAATGTGATAAAGCCCTAACGAAAGAAGTGATATGTTTTATTAACAACGTTGATTTACCCGGTGTTTGCTACGTATGTTGTGCATGTCGAAGTAAACAGCCTATAGATACGACTACAAATCCTCCCCACGAGGCAAAGCTGGAATCTCGAATAGAGATTTTGGAAAATTGCTATCGAAAACTTGAGGAAACATTTAAACCGCTTTTGGTAAATGCACTTGCCAACGCAATTCGACCCGAAATAAATGCTGCTCAAGACAAAAAGGAAAAGGAAATTACACCAATAACTGCTCCCTTAACTGAATGTGTTGATAGCTCATCCGAAAGTAATACAGATGGACCTACTGAAACCTGTTTACCTAGGTCCTCATCTGGTAAAATTGTGAACAATTTGTCCAGGACTCCCCGTCGTCTAGTTGCTAGATCCGAGCCTCCCAAAAAAAGCAATGTTACCGCTCATTCTACTACGACAGATATCGCTCTCAGTGTAATCTGCACAAATATCCCGGAATCGAAAGATTCACTTTTCTCAGCAAGAAAAGCACATGAGCTCAATGAATGGACTAAGCTCTGTACACACATGGGCTTGAAAGCTTTGGTACCTACATCAATGACGCGCTTAACCCGGCATAAAGACTCCCCTCACGTAGACCGGCCGCGCCTATTAAGGGTGACATTGCGAAATAAATCTGAAATGGAAGAAGTCATACTCAATGCGTATCTGCTCGGTGCTTGTCCCGGTTTGACCTGCCGAGTACAAGCCGACATACCTTGGTGGGAAAGGAAAGGTCAATCCACTCGTCGAGACCACTCTACTTCACGTAGTTTAATATTCCTCGGTGTCCCCGAAAATGTTGATGTAGTATCAGCATCGGAATCAAAGCAACATGATTTCAAGCAATGGATATACATTGCCGATGCTATTGGATCTCGTGATTCCATTGTCGTAGATACTTTTAGAATACCTAGATCCTCCAACTACGAAGGTAATGGGCCCAGTCCTCTGAAAATCACTTTTCCAACGACTGAAATGGCTATCGCTATGAACACCGACTGGAAATCTAACCGCTCAAAACTTCCACCAGATGTGAGACTAAGTGTGCCCAAGCGCGTTCCCTCACTGAAACCCAGAGAACCATCGCAACCACAGCCTGATTGCAATCTTGTTATTGACAGTTCAAATGTTACCCAAAAAACCGAAAAGGGTCCGGCTCATCTCGAGTCGGACCAATAGCTACAGTACACGATTCGACATTGTGTAAGAGAAATACGATCAGGTGCATATATACAAATGCTCAGTGTTTAACTAACAAATCAGCTAAACTATGTGAGCTTTGTGATAGACTTTCACCCGATTTGGTTGCAGTTACAGAGACTTGATTCCATCCCTGCATGACTGATGCTGAGCTTTTGATTCCGAAAATGTCACTACTTCGTCGCGATCGTGATCGAAGATCCGGTGGTGGAGTTGCAGTCTATGATCACGAACGTTTAGCGCAGTGTAACGTCATCGACCATCCTGACCTCAGCCTTCCTGATACGATGTGGTGTTCAGTAAAACTAGTCAATGGAGATGAATGTATGATTGGCATCATTTACCGCTCGCCATCATCCGAAAGCTCATACAATGATAAGCTCATCGAATCATTGCAACACATCACAAGATGCCAGACTATGCAATTGCTAATCGTTGGCGATTTTAATCTCCCGCATCTGTTTTCGAGAGGTGAGCACTCCCTGCATTCGTTTGAACATAAATTCAAGGAGGTTATAGAATTTGCTTCACTACACAATCGCGTTAACCAGCCAACTCGCTGGCGGGGTCTTGACCAACCTTCAACCCTTGACCTTGTCTTAACGCCTGAGGCAACCGCAGTCGAGGGTATACAATACCTGGCACCACTGGGAAAGAGTGATCATGTTGTGCTTTTGTTTGATTATGTATGTAGTGCGGAACGATTGTGTGAACACACGAAGGTCATAAGGAAAATACAATTTGAATCCTTAAATATCAGTCTCCGGGATGCATACACTCATGAGTTTGATTCAATGGATCCTGGCTCATATTACAATTCGTTTCTAAATTATCTCAATTCGAAGATTTACGAAAACTCGATTTTTGTACCACACAAACGCAGCTACAACAACCAGTTTGTTATTCGGAGTAGAACGAAGAAATGGTTAGCTGTTAAGCGAGAGTCTTGGGTAACTCATAAGAAGTTTGGTACGGAAGAAACTTGGAACCGATTCTGTAAGATACAGAATCAAGTCACTACTCTTGTGAGAGAAGATCGCATGCAATTCCAATGGAACTTGCTTAAGAGAATGGAAAAGAATCCTAAGCTTCTCTACAAGATAGTAAATGAACGATCGAAGATCAAACCAGGTGTATTCTCTGTACTAACACCTCATGGATTGACCCACACTGCCCAAGATACCGCCGACGCTTTAGCAACGTTTTACTCATTTGTCTTCAATCCCAAGAGTTGTATACCATATCAAGTTTCATCAAGTTCACCACATTTCGAATTATTAAGTGAAATGACCATCAACGAATACATGGTTGGACGGGAACTTTGTCGACTGAACGAAAAGAAGTCCCCTGGCGCAGACAAAATTACCCCCGCCGTACTTCGCAGGTGTCGTGTTGCTTTGACTGCTCCTCTCACTCGCATATTCAATCTCAGCTTAAATGAAGGAAAAATACCACCGCAATGGAAAGCAGGGATGATAACTCCTATTTATAAAGGCGGTAGCCGTTCAGACACAGCAAACTATAGACCGGTAACGTTACTTACTGTGATCTCCAAATTAATGGAACGCATTGTGACTGCGCGCATAAGAGAACATTTTGAAAACCAAAATATTTTGACCGCAGCACAACACGGTTTTCGAAGAGGTCGTTGTTGTTTATCTAACCTTCTTATAACGTTCGAGGATTGGACCAAGGCACTAGACGAAGGTGAGGTTGTACATGCTTGCTACATCGATATTTCCAATGCTTTCGATAGAGTCAACCATGAAATCTTAATTAAAAAAGCTCGAATCCTATGGAATAACGGGAATATTGCTGAATTGGATAAGGGACTATCTTACTGATAGACACGTCCAAGTTCGCGTTGGCAACACCTTATCTAGAAAAATAGACGTCACGAGTGGAGTTCCGCAAGGCTCAGTGCTTGGACCTCTTCTATTCTTGGTGTATATCAACGATATAGTAGAGGATATTGGATGCAACTTGATACTATTTGCTGATGATAGTAAAATTTGGAAACGTGTCAGGTCTGTTAATGACTGTATGGCATTACAACGGGATCTAAGCATCTTATTTCGTTGGTCCCAGTTAAATGAGTTACCATTTAACCCTACGAAATGTAAAATGCTGCAGCTTGGGAAATCTCTGCACCACACGTATCAGCTTGGGACGCAAGATCTCGTCTGGACCACAGCAGAAAAAGATCTGGGTATCTGGGTTTCGTTTAACCTGAAGCCGGGACAGCATTGCCGGATGGTGTACAATAAAGCTTGCCGTATCTTGAGTCTTCTCAAAAGAATATTCCGGATTTTACGCCCGAAACCCTACCCAGGGTAATTAACACGTATATACGTCCTGTTATGGAATATTCCATCCAAGCCTGGGCACCATGTCTGAGGAAGGATATCGAACTACTCGACAGGATTTATCATCGTGCTACAAAGTTGGTCTCCCGGTACAGAAATTTGCCTTTCACAGAGCGAATGTTAAAACTGAAACTACAAGATTTTACCCAACGGCGGATACGCAGTGACCTTATGTTGACCTTCAAAATCCTGCATTCTGTAAACCATCCCCTTAAACACTTGCTAAAGCCCAATGACCTTACTAGAACACGAACACATTCAAAGGCTTTAAGCATTCCGCATTCTCGATTGGATATACGTCGTAATTTTTTCTCGGTAAGAATTTGTTTCACTTGGAAATATTTGCCTGAAGAAATCACACGATCAGAATCTGTTGAGGTTTTCGCTTCCAAACTCGATGAGTTTATGACGAACCATGCGGTATGCGAATGTCCCTATTAATTTTTGAGATATTTTATATTTTTTTGATATATTTTTATATGTTCCATATACCTTGTCATCCTATGGTTATTGTTAAGCCTAATGCTTTTTCTACCATACAATTTTCTGAGTTTCTGAGTTCTGAGTTCTGAGTCTTAGAAATAGATTCATGGCGCGCGAGGTTTCTGATAAGACTTTCGCACACTAAGGATTCCAATAATTTATAAACAACTTAAAGAAGCGTCAATGGGCGGTAATTGATCTGATTCGAATGACTGCCATATTTGTAGATTGGTGTAATAAACCTGGCTTCTAGCGATTCACGTATTTAGTTCGTTTAATTTAATCACATATCGGACCGAAAAGCTGCATCTTACTCGACGTTAGAAAACCCGCGTTACTCCGTCTTGCCCCGTGGATTTGCTAACTTTTAACCTGCGCGTATGCTATCGTAGAGCCGTATGATACTCATCGACATCACTTAAGATTTCGACCTCTATCGAACGTTGCAATGATGGTGGCAAGCGCACAATATTTGGAGTAAAAAACATCTTCCAGCTGTATCCCTGACATTATCTATCAATTCGTCCGCTGTTTAAACTAGAAAAACTGATGGTTTAACCTTATTCGTTTTGTTTGCGTACGTGCAGATTGCGCTATCATGTCGTTCCATCTCGTCTCTCAGCATCCAATGGTGATATTACTTGTCTTCGAAAATTAAGGATCTTACCTTTTTTTGAACATTTCGAAAATATTCTTAGGACATTTTGGTCAAGTGATCCTGTAGCCCACGTAGAAATTCGTATAGATATCTAAAATCGAGGGCGGCTGTGAAGTTTTAAACAAAATGTTTTAGCTTTTCTTTTCGGATCATGGTCTGTGTTTTCGTCTATTTTCATGCTGATATATCTCAAAATGCTGGAACAGTGAGTTTCTGCTTTTATAAGAATGATATGACTCTCATCTAGCGACTTGAGTTATCCACGAAGGCAAAAATATTCGACCCACTGATGAGTTTGACGTTATTAGATGGCATCCTGTTACTGCAGAAGATTTGAAAGAATAACGCGGTGTTCATTTAGCTCAACTCATTTAACTCGACTTCTGTTGCTTCGGATGTGGGAATCAAATCTCGAGTAACAGTTTCGTAAGGCCCCCCTCTGTCGAGTGAAGGAATTTACGTGGTAGTGGAGGGAAATCACATTAATAATCTAGCTGAATTTGTAGTCAAGAGATTAACGAGTGTGCATTCTTTTGGTGTAAACCTGTTGAAGTTTGAATTCAATTACTTCAAATTGTTGAGTTTGGGTCAGATTTCCAGCGTTACGCATTATTTCTAACGACATTTCGATGTGTGCGTCACACTAGACGGGTGAGCGGTAAATTACACCAAGGATGCATTTCACTACCTGATTCCAGGCACAGCTTATCACACTCGATATCCTCTCTAGATCTAATCGTATCAGAAACCATGTGCAATGAAGAGCTTTGGTAAAATCACCGTTATCCGCAACTGTTCCTAAGCATTCTCGTCGCAGCATGATCATGTTGTGAGAGCCAGATGGCAATCATTTACCTGACGTTGGAACCAAGTCTCGATTAAAGCGAAAGTGTCAGCAGGAAACTGAAGGTTAAAATGTGTTAATTCAGCTATTTGTTCTGCAAACATTGAGCATTCATGTATAAACGGTTAATGCCGGTTTTCGTATGTAGCGATGATTTTTGGATGCTTAGAGCCCCTGTGAGACTAACATTTGTGGATTTTGTAGCGTCTTCTGAGTTTGAGTTTTCAGTCTCTTTGCACGGCAATGCTTCAGTTTATGTTTCTGAGACAAAATCCAATGTGCTTATTCTCAGGTCGCTTGCGATACTTTCCCTGGTTACTCGCCAAATGTGTCATACGTATTCTGTAACTATGGTTAGTTTCATGTGTTAGCTGAGAGATATGTTGCATTTTGTATCATTCTTACTATATAAAGTTCAGAGCCAAGATATATTACAAAACAAGGAAATGTAGTGCCAATATCATTATGAATGTAGGTTGTATACAGACAAATATTTATTGAAATTTGTTTGAAAAAATTATCAAATTCGCGTTCGTAGTTCATCGCGAAATATAACAGTGTATATATTTGTTATTTTGATTAATATAATACACCTACGGTGAATGAAAGTTTCTAGGTTTGTGAAAAAATCAATAATAATTTCTTCAAGGTGCACGAAATAAAGAGTCACCACGACGAAAAAACCGATTTCATCGGTCACGACCACGTTTGTTTTTCATGCGTTCACTTGTTTTTGAGAAACTTGAAGTTCATGTGAAGTGTGTTTTAAACAACGTTTAAACTGTTTAATGGCTGACGCCATGTAAAAAACTTGACTGTTTTAGATTTTATTCTTCTCGTGCAAACAATTGAAGCAATAAAATTAATAATTTTGATTGCTGCCCTATTTAAAAACGAGGAATTACGTTCATATTCAGAAAAGTCTGAAAACACTTGCTGTGTCCACTTAACTGAATGTCTGAAGCAGCGATGTGATACATTAAATATACTGTAATTTGCACGAAATCGTTTTTCTATTAGAATGAAGTTTGTGCCATAAACTCGTTAATTATTTGCAAAACATGATGGTAATTTGGTTTCATTCTAGTGAAATCCGATTAGAGAATTTCTGAAACGATCTGCTAGTGAACAAAATCTCAGTTTGCATTCATTTC
>JACCGJ010021112.1:0-24022 GCA_013407085.1 Atriophallophorus winterbourni | reverse complement strand
TTGGATATTTAACCTGGTGTCAGAATGTCTCGTCAGTATAGCTCGATATGCAATTACGGTTCACAGTCAATTGCATCACTCGAAATCCCACGCAATAGTTAGCGGCTGGGAAATCCCTGCGGAATCATTCCTTTATAATTCCTAGAATTTTTCCCGATTAACCGAAGGAGAAGTTTCAGCTCTAGGTTCATGTTCAATAGTACAAAAACTGGCCAATTCTTTGCAGAAGTTCTCATTCGTAAACTTCGTCTTTGCGCAGATATGCTATAGCACATCGCTTCGGGGCTCTTGACTGTTCATTCCGTGTCTTACTCTGTTGTCAACAAACAGAAGTAGCTAATTTATTTCATTACTCATCAACGTTTCTGATTTCACAGGAGGATGGTCATCGTCCACGTGATGTTTTCCTTCATCTGCCTTCCAAGGAAGAGTATCCGGACTACTATGAGGTTATCCCCGAACCTATTGATTTAACTATAATCCGAAAGAAGATGGAGCAAAATGAGGTTTGTGGGCATGAAATAATCCCTTGTATTCAACCGCATTCTCGTGTGGTTTTCTACCAGATATGATTTTCAAATGAAACATCCTAATTGGTTGACGGTGATTTCTGTTTCCTTTTTCAGTATGCAACGCACCAAGAAATGGTGGCCGATCTTCGTCTCATGTTCAACAACGCGCGTCACTACAACGAAGAAAATTCACTGGTCTATAATGACGCGGTCACGCTTGATCGTGTACTGAAGAAGCGTTTGAAGAGCTTGGGCCCTTACCAAACCAACTTGTCGAAGCACGAATCGCCGTTCTATGGGGCCATGGCTCCTGCTCAGTCAGTATTGCTAACATTTATCATCAACCGTTTCGCAGTTTTAAATGCCTCGACAAATGAATCACCTTTCTCTAGTTCTTAGAAATTACTACAATGACTTTTGGGTTGGCAGAGTGAAAATTTGCGATAATATGATAAATGTGTCTCGAATGCCACTTTTGAATATGGTTCTTAAAAAGAACCACGATGTTCAAGTACAGAATCATAAAGTGATTCCTGGCCAAGTGTTCGAGGCGCTTATAGGCGACCAACATGTTGTTCTCTTTACCCTGATTTTACTATCTCCACCTGATGACGGCAAACCGCAAGAAACCACTTGCGATGTGTAACTAAGGAGGATGTGAGCACCACATCATATTGCGATAATATATTTTAACATCTTACTAATCCGTGCAACAAGGAAGGTGATTTTCGCATTCATACTCCTTCATTTCGCGGCTACGTCTATGATTCGTTAATAATTTACCCCAAGATTTGTTCTCACTTCAAGTTTTATTATGGGTCTGTTGTATGTAATTTTGGAAATTAAGATCATTATCTAAATAACTACGTGCGATCAATTTCCACGGATTATGGTCTTTCAAAAAAATTATTAATATTGTTCATGATTATCGATTTAAATCCTATCTACATGTGCTTGGCACATGGCCGTACCAACCTTAATCTACTTAACTTTTTTCTGTCTTTAATGGGTTTTCCTTCTTCTTTACTGCCGCATTCAGTTTTAATCCGTTGGCCTTGATGGTTATCTTTGTGAAGCATTTTTTGTTGTGTACAATCACTTCCGGACCTTCTTAGGAGTATGCAAATATCAGGCTAAAATCAGTCATTGCCGAACAGTTTGATAGACTGTAGTTGGAATGAGATACTGCCACGTTGCCCGGTCGGAACGGTTATACATACATACTGGTAGACACTCACGGGCTCTCTTCCCCCGGTTGGCATAGGTTGCCTATATCGTGCCAAATTGCTTTCTAATGGCATGTGCAGTTCCGAGCGACCGTCGATGTGTTGCCGTTATGACTTTTAAGAAATATTCATTTCAGTCGCATATGAAGATGCATGCAAGTGAGGATTTTTACCCATTCGAAGATGTTTTTGGGCACGTGTGATTTAACAGGTTGGTTCAGTTTGTTTTGAGAAATATGTTGGTCATCTAGTGCGATCGATCGACTTGACCTCCATATTGTTGAGTGTGCATCGAGATCCACAACTCTTGCTCCTGCCATGTTATTCTAATGTGCTGTAGACCTGTTGTTTGCTGTCAACAACTTGATGACTGTAATTTCTGTCATCACCACATTTCGAACCATCCCAACATTGTGCGATGTGAATAAGCAGCATTCACGTACTTTCCCTGTCGCTAAATGGATAACCAGTCACATTGATCGCCGATATACAGCCGATAATTTCGCCAATTTTTGGGCGGTGTTGCTTCATTATGTATTCGAGGTATTTTTCTGGAGCTCAAAACTTTGCCACCCACGTTTCTTCACTTCAATATTGACATTTCTGTCTCGCCGTTAGTCTGTGTCGTTCCTGCTTCAGGAATTCTTGTTTTTTTTAGATCGTCTGATTATCAAATCCCCGGCAACGTGGTGGGACCGCCCAACGCCTGTCCCCCCGGACTTCAATCACATCCACAATCTCAGCCTGGTTTACCTCTTCTACAGCGCGTGATTTTGGAACTGTTTCAAACTGTTCGCGAATACCAGGTTCAAGGTCGTCAGCTCTCGGCCCTCTTCATGTGTTTACCCACGCGTGCTGAACTCCCCTCCTATTACGAATTCATCAAGAAACCGATTGAATTACAAACTATAGCGAAACAAGTCCTCCAAATGCGCTATACGGACTTTGAAGACTTTGTCTCTGATTTATTCCTAATGTTCGACAACGCGTGTCAATTCAATGAACCAACGTCACAAATATACGCGGTATGTCGCTTCATTTTGCTTCCATTGGTGTTGTACGAGTCAGTTCTCTCCGCTACTAATAATTCGTCTGTGACCTGTATTTTGACGATTCCGAACTACCAAATAATGGTTTTTACACGTATTCGTACCGGTGCAATATTTGTACAACGCAGTGATGCGTGCTACACTACTTTATAGCTGCGAAACCTGGTCTATCCGAGGGGAAGATATCCGTCGGCTTTCTGTTTTTGACACCCGTTGCCTGCGTAGGATTGCTCGCATTCGTTGGCAGCATCGCGTTACAAATATAGCTGTCTTCAAGCGGGTGTTAGGACCAAGTGGCAACGGACTGAGAGAAATGCTGATGCTTGCTCGTTTGCGATGGTTGGGACATGTTTTAAGAATGCCTCCTCACCGTTTACCATACTGCTGCGTCTTATTCGCAGAGTTTGGCACAAGCTGGGAGAAACGATCGGGTGGCCAGTCCTTGACGTTGCTCGTTTGGATGAAGAAACTCACGGTGGCGCTAGGCTCAGTTTAGCGTATTCGTTTGCCTGGGTGAGGTCCAAAAGCTTCACCTAATAGTTTTGCTGGAAACCTTGCGAGATATACCTAAAAACCGAAGTCATTTGTGCCAGTGTATTTTATGGTGTGTCCTAATATTTTATCCGATTTATTATTTTATTAAATTTGATAAACAAAAAAACAAAATCGCATGCAGTGAAACGAAAAAACAAGCTGCTTTTCCTGCTTCATATTGCTTGGCACTTTGTCTGGCTTCATGATGATGATGATGATGATGATGTGCAATATTTTGATCGCTTCATTCTCGGTCGTCCGTAAAGTGCTTCGCCTTAATCCGCTTGCCGCGTTGACGAAAAAGAGCTATTATGGCCCACTTGAATGCTAGGTCTACACGGTGAAATCTGAGATCGAGTTCTGATTCTCACGTGTGCTGGACACTACCGAAGCCATAGCATTGAGAATATTTCGATTTTATGTTTTGACTGACGTTCAGTGTACGTTGTGGTGCTCAAAATCGCCCCATGTGGCAACTAATCGTTGGCATTACTATCTCTTCACTTCTCGGTCGTAAAAGTGTGCATGATATCGATTATTACGTTACGGATCAGGTAAACTGCGCTTGAGTTTTGATACTTGCGGGAATTTGAGAAAGTAATAATGAAAATGAGTTTGCAGTGCGTTTTCCGTTGTATCTCATTGTCTGTAACAATGCTGTTAGCTTGTGAACATAGTTGTCATTATTCGTCAACATCCTACCTGTTACGTAAAACAACTTTTACCGTATTATCCTCCTGGTGCTGTTTTGTTTTCGTCTTCAAATTGTTTTTTTGATGTTCCAACTCATATATTAACATAGCTATTCGTGTTAAATTTAATTCTTTACAAACAGTCTCATATGCTCCTGTTGTGCATTTTCTATTTAGGATTCTCTAACGTTACTACGCGTCTGTCTGGCGAAACGGGCTATGTTGTTAAAAACATTCGCTGCTCATTTGGGCATACCACCGTGTGTACCGCCAGATGTAACCAATGGTATTCGGCGCCTGCTAACGAACCTGCACAATTCCATGTTGACCGCTTGCGATTCTGACGGTCGTGGTCTGGTCGATTCGTTGATCGCAGGAGACGGGACCGAGGATACCCTCACTTCGGTGACCGCTGCTCGACTTGCCTCGCTCCATCGCGCAGTCGCAGCAGGTTTATATCGTCGTCTCGATCGACTGCAATCTGATTGGATGGAAATACTCAAGCGTGCTCGTGTCGGTGAGGGCAAAGATCAACCGAGTGATGCGAAAAACCCGCTTCCTACACATCAACAGCGTTTGGACGCAGCCGACCTTGCTCGTCGTTGGGTGCGTTTACGCGACGAGATGTGTCATCGACCTCAGCGGCGACCCAACATTCCAGCCAGTTTTTCCAACACTTTGAGTGCCGATTCTGCGTCCTCGTTTCCACTACATTTAACTTTGCTCAGTCCAGCCGTATCGTACACTGCTGCCATGTTGGATCGTGAACTGAACACGGAAGAAGAAGAATACAAGCTAGATGAACATGAGAATGGTGAGGGCTGTCTCCCGGAACTTAAAGAAGGGGAAACGGCAATGGATGTGAGTTATTTGGTCCGTTTTCTCCGCGCAATTATTATTATTATTATTATCATACCCTTTTAAGACATTTAGTTGTTCGTATTTTGTACGTGATTCATAATCCTCACGTTTGTTTTGCACGTTGTTACTGCGACCAAAGTAATTGATTTTTTCGAAAGTGGCCGGAGTGACATTTTGGTTGCATCTTGTCTCTTTTGACAATTGATATTTCTCATAGCGCATGACGCGGGGTGCCTACGGAGTGTTCTATATCATGCTTGCCCGTTTGTGTTCATCGTTCAGTTTGTTAAGCCAGTTTTGTGCATTTCGTTTCCAGAGATACGTCTGTTTGTTAGGTTTTTCCTCCATTGCTGTACAATTCAAAATCTTGTATCAATATTCAATTTTGGTGTTTTCCGATAATTGTGATAAGGGATAAAAGAGAACTGTCTTGATTCAGAAAAGTTGTTGCAGTCTTCACTGGCGTGTCGCACGATCTTATCTCGTCTTGATTGTACTTAGTCAGCAATGTACGCGATGGTGAGGATAATGGAAATGTTGCACATTCGCAACTGATAACTCGTTTACTATACATCGAACTTTCAAGTACGGGGTACACTTTAATTCTTCTGCCATTAAATAACTTGTTTTTCTCACAGCTGTGAGTCCATATCACAGCGGAGTTGTGTTAAGTATAAACTCTAACCACACGCGAATGCTGCAACGATGCGCAATCATTGACAACGAAGTCCATCTCCTGGTCTGATGTGGCTCGTAGTGCTGCAATGGTTGTGACTTCGCGTTTTTCGGTTTGCCAAGATTTGTGCCTCGTGGTCTTGATAAAAACATTCTGCACAATATTAACCTATAACTTGGACGCCTTGTTCTGAAATACTTGACTAGGATGCGTGTAAAGTGTTGTATCGATGCATAGTTGAAATCTCAATCTTTTTCTCCACACTCCAGAGCATCGTCGTCAGGAACGAAACTTACCGTGTGGGAGATTTCGTTTTCGCAAAACTAATTGAGTCGAATGAGCAGCCACCTCCGATCGGGCGCATTCTCCGTATCTCTTCCACCTCGAGTCCCGACGGTGAACCTGAGTCAGCTGGTTTGTCTGCTGCTTCGCATGCAACGGTCACACTCGCTCGTTATCTTCGCGCCGCAGAAGCGAAACCCTCCCGCCGACGGAGGCTACTTTCATCTGAAGTGTTTCGCACCACGCAATGCGAGACTTGCAGTTCGGAGCAATTGGTTGGGCATTGTCTCGTGGTGCATATCACGCAGTTTATTCGTTCTCGTCCCAAGGCAAGTTGGATGCTGATGCATACGATTCATTTTGCGTATTTTTTCATGTCTACTAATCGGTACCATCATTTTGAAATTCGCTAATTTTTGGGCCCGTAATGAAACATCGTTGAATCATCAAGCCAAAATATAAGCTCTTCTTTGACTTGGCCATGTTCGAATAAGAAACCTGGATTTTCGCTTATCCATAATGTGTGTGCGTTTTACGCAGTGCATTCCGTCTGCACATGCTAAACGAATTACCTGTTCAGCGCCGTTTCATTTGTACTCCAGTGTAGCGTACGTGGCATGTTAGGCTTCGCAATGTTGCTGTGATCATATGAATGCATTTAAATCAGCTTTATTTATCCTTAACACGGGATGAATAGTACACAATCAAAACTTATACCATCTTTTTTGCCCCATCAACCGTGAGGAGCGAACGCAATTTCACGGGTCCTGTTGATTTCACGCCGCCTGGCACTTCCACTGACCTCAGTCCAGCGGACCTCATTTCTCCATCCAGTTGTAGTTTTTAAAAACTATTCTGTGAGATATTTCATTTTTGCTGGGGCACAGCCGATGATATATCAGCCTTGCAATCGATATTCCCAGGTTCTTATCTCATCGCGGTTGCTCATTTTATGAAAATGTTCTTATCCTCTTTCCTAACCTAAACGTGGTGTATATTGGGAACCAACAATAGTCGGAGAAATAACTGTTATAACCCAACACTTCGTGAACGGGTGAAATAAGCCCTCCTGTTCGTACAGGGAAATCGGTAATGAGCGCTGGTCTTATGGATCCCGAAGGAATTTTATAAAAGTGTTTACTGAACTGTTCCATATTCCATCATCCCGTGTTCGCTCTTTCTATCACAAGGCATCAGCTCCATCTAGTCGTTCCCTTCTTTAATTCCTTTGATCTTTTCAGGACATCGATGAACGACATCTGTTTGTTTGCGAATCTCAATTTTCCAAAACAACGCAGACGTTTTTGAAAATTCGTGTAAGTTTTGTTGAAGTCTTATCTGTGTTATAAATTTTTCATCAATCGCACCTTTTGTATGTATTTATGAATTCAGAAACCTGATCCAAGCGAAGTGCCACTCGGTCAGAATGTGAGTGGGCTAACATACTATCAGGTTGTCACTGCCTAGACAGATCCACCGTAGAATAAGAACGTGACGTGAGATTGCAGCGTGTTATCGCATGCAGCTCAGCAGATCAATTTCGCACAGTTGCATACCGCATCTACTGTAGAGTAGAATCAGCGCCAAAAATGTTTTTCAGCCATTTTTCCAACGTTGGTGTCGCTGAACATTGTGTTTTCACAGTAATATTCTGTCATCCACTGCATAATTTTCGAGCATTATAGAAGGAGCGAGCTCGTGATGTTATCAGCTGCTAAGCTGCGTGCAAACGGCACCGATAAACCGGGCAGTGCTTGTCGTGAATGCTATCCGAGAGATTGTCACTTTCAAATAGGACTGTTTAATCATGTGAAATGTACATTCATGTTCGACTTCGACCGAAAGAGGCAAACAGCAAAAATTCGCGTGAGAGGCACCGATATTGCTACCCTCTTTGTTGCAATATCTAACACCGGGTTAAATTGATATTTCAAAGGTACCGAGCTGCATGCAAAACACGCTAGTATCTCACTACCGTTTTCTGGTTTTATTTTGAATCTGTGTCGGCCTAGGCAACCTGACAGTATTTTAGCCTCCGCGCTATCGCTTACTGTGCAGCGGTTTCATGCATACATATAGTTTTTACCTCAACATTTGGTTTCGAAACGCCATTTCTTATTCGTCGTTTTCACTTCGCTAGAACTGGACAATTCCTAGTCCCGTGGGTGTTGAATTCGAACCGCGAGCCGTACCGTTTGTTCCGACCCGTTTACCTCCTTCAGAACCGCTGGAAAACGCCCTGCAGCAAGTGTCCCCGGATGTTTACACGAACATGACGTTCCCGTTGACCAAGACGTATCAAGTAAGTAGGCCTTCGCACGATCGAATTTTTCAACTCAGGGCTCGCTCACTACCTTGTTTGTTTTCTCTTACCCCCAGTCTATTGTTTCGCATGAACCGAGTGAGAATGAAAATGATGTTCACTACGAGCAATATGTTCACGAAAACGGATTTCTGGTCAAACTCGGTGAGTCTTCATCACTACGTTTTAGTCTAACCTCTTTGCTTCTCATTGACTCGTTCTTTCCGTTTTTATTTGATTTGTAGGCGACTTTCTCTATGTTCCCGCCTTGGAGGGACCCTCTGAGCGGCACATTGTCCGTGTGGACAAGCTATGGCGGTCTGAATCGTACGTATACATGTTGCCTACACGTCACTGATAATAACCACTTATATGTTTTATCTCAACTATCGCGGTGTTACCTTTTGTTGCCTCAGACAAAATGCCGTTTTGTTTTCTGGACCTTGGTTCGTGCTTCCCGCTGCGGTAGAACACTTACCCTCGCGCGTCTTTTACCCCAAGGAGGTATTTCTTACCAGTGCGGCTCCGGCCACGCACCCGTTGGCTTCTGCTACTGGAAAATGCTTTGTGATGTCGCCGGTGGATTATTGTCTAGGTAACCATTTTTCGTAATCTAATGGATTTGTTATTTACCAAACGTAAGAGAAAACCCCCAGAGCAATAGTAAAATCGGCTTGTCCTAGCCTGAATGTCGGGTTTCAGTTATTCGGCAATCATATTCGTATAGGTGTTACTTGCTCGTAGACTATTCCTATATGGCGGGAGGAGGCTGGAAAGTGAGATCGGCTCTCGCATTGCGAGAGCTCGCTTCGCGTTCACCAGTCTAGTTCATCTCTGGAAGCGGTCTGACGTGAGTTCGAGACTCAAGGGGAGAGTTTACCTGGCCTCAGTCAGGTTGGTCTTGCTTTACGGGTGCGAGAGCTGGGCAGTACGCGCAGAGGAGCTCCGGCGCTTGGAGGTGTTTGAACATCGATGTTTACGGAGGCTTGCACGAGTGTGGTGGCAACACCGCACTAGCAACGTTGAAGTGAGGCACCGTGTTCTAGGTGTGGACAGCCTGATGCTACGAGACCTAATCGACCGTTCCCGTCTCCGCTGGCTAGGGCATGTCTTGAGAATGAAGCCTGAGCGCCTACCCTTCCGCGCGCTGCGTGTGTCGGTTGGCCCAGGCTGGCGGCGGTGTTCAGGTGGACAACCGCTGACCTGGAAGAAGGCCTTAAAACGCTTGACGTCGGGTTTAGCTCGGGTCGGACGAACGCGGCTTCCTGGGTGGGGTCCAAGGGATAGTGAGTGTCTGTGGCTTGACACGCTGTCGACGATGGCTGAGAACCGGCAACAGTGGAGAGAGTGCATTCTATTTTGTGTTCCCCCCTCAAATTTGTGAAAAAATCAAAAAATCAAAAAATCGACATGTGGAACAATGGACAAAAAAATTCCCCCTCATATTGTACCTTTTTTTCTTTCTTTTTCTCGTGCATGCGGGTGGCACTTTTTCATTTTTAAATGATTGTGTATATATATATATATATATATATATATATATATATGTATATGTATGGTATGAAAGCACAAGCCTGATCGAGGCAAAGTGCCGCACAGTCGGTCTAGGCCTCGGCAACCTGACAGTGCAGTCTGACTATTCCTATAGTCGCGTGCTTTCGTCGTGTCACAAATGAACCTTAACGTGGTTCGATTTTTAAGGCCCTTGTGACTGTTCTGATGCCAGCTCAACCGCTCGTACCATGAAAATCGAGGATAGAGATCAGACGAACATAGTATCATGATCGCAATGTTGTGGGTCATGCTTTTTAGTCGTTGTATGTGAATTATCCACTATTCTAGTTATCGGTGACCTGACCTTGACCCAGCTCATTTAGCCACCACCAATATGATCTGTAACGTGAACCACCAATTCTTTCGTTGCATTTTATTACTATATATCATTATCTGGAAACATTTTCAGTGTATTATTGCAATGCTCCGTTTTTTTCCATTTAACTCGCAACAACACCGGATGCTTTACATTGATGTTTTTGTCCGGTTTCTATTTTTTTCGTCTTTTACTTTCAGCTCGTCCTACTGACTACCAGGAACACGACGTTTATTTTTGTATATCAAAATATTTAGAAAATGAAAAGGTCATTCACAAGTTGAAGAAAGGTCTTAAAGTATGTGTTGCACACTCTGTATTCCATTGTGGCTCCTCTCTTTCGCTGTGCTGGGTTTAATTCCGGTCTTTATTTTCAGCGCTTCGAATTATCAGATGAGGCATACAAAGATGAATTCTACTTTTTCCAACAGCCGATCTGTCCAAGAAAGGTTTGTTGTTTTTCTTTGCAGTCATTCGATATCACAAAGCATTTTTTGAGCTGCCTGTAAAATCAACCTTTATTTTCTTAGGATGCTTCTCCTTTATTGGGACAAGCTTCTTCGGAACCGCTCATCCAAGAACAGCTGAATCGTCCTGTTTCGACGGCAATCACGTGTGCAGTAGCTGCCTCATCAAGTGGACAACAGCAGAGTGGAATTACCAGCGTCGCCGATCCAAACTCCGTCCCAGCAATCACAGATTCCATGAAGAGTCCTCCAGCCGTCAATTCACCGTCCAGCGTTAATTTCGACATGGAAGATGAAGCAAGTCTACTTGAACCGAGTACGGATCGCTCAAGAAGACGGGTGAGGTTTTGAATAGATTTTTCCTGGATGGGTTCCAGTGGCCACAGTGTTTAGTGGCAATCTTGTGGGCATCTTTCTGGAACTTTTGATTAATGTTGTGTGTCTTCAAGTGGAGTGACGATTCAATTCGATTTTAATAGTTTGAAAGGCATATAGCTCTACAAAAACCACAGAATAAAATGAGAATTACGAACAGCGTAACTTGCAAAATTGGGATTGGGTTACCTACTAAACAGTGAATCAGGTTCAAGTTTAAAGGGCAGAATTTGTTTTAGGTTGCATATCGTAGTGACGTAGATCCATGTCGTCAGGATGTATAATTTTGTTCCGTGCATCGGTTATAGGCCAAGAAGCCATTTAGATTTTCCTTAAACATGCTCTGATTTTTCCACGTAAAACAAACTCGCACTGCAAAATATTTCGTCTATAGTTGAGTCATAAATGAGGTTGCGTCATTATGTGAGCGCTTGTCTTACGCGATCTCCAGAGTTTGAATAAGCATCGCAAAGGGTGATTGGTACTGGTCCTAATCTTGTTAGTCTAAATTAAAATCCCATCGAAGACGGTGTGGAGAACAGAATAAATTTAGGCTTGTGATTCCCCGTTGAGGATTTCCGGCTTAGGAAAGCTTGTTAAGCTGCATGACAGTGAAAGCCACAGGAAAGCTGTCCTGCTGATGTTGCTCTACTCATCTACAATCGGTTTGATTCGAGGTGTGAGTACCTCATCCCATTATATCCATGCTTAATCTTTACAGGTTTAGTATCTCTTAGGTTTTTCCCTTCCGCATTTTTTAGTATTTTATCGTTTCGTGGTTGTATAGCAGTTAAGCATTTGGTACTTGCTGCCTTTGTGATGTCCGTGATGACTGGAATACCACTTAGAAAGTCCCTTCCGTTCGAACGACTGAGTGCCGATCCATAAGGTTCCCGTGGATTATGACGGATAGTTTTGTCATGTTACTATTTTTAATGTTAATTGCTAGACGTCCTCTCTAACCACGTAGTTTTAATTTTCATTTTGGACTGCTTGTTGTTGTCTCTTGTCGTGAATTGCAAATTCATTTGCCTTTCTCCTCAAATCCCCATTGCATGTAGTTGACATAGTTCTACTTGAGTTTTGCCTGGGGCCTTGAGGTAGTGTGTCGTGCAAATACCCACGATATTGATGACTCGTTTATATTTGTGATGAAGCGTTCGTACAATCCAATTTAACCTCGGCGAATACAGTCTGCACAACTCCGCGCTCGTAAATTGATCTTTGTCTCGTCTCGTTCGCAAGCTTCTCTATCAACACCTTGATATCTCTCGGAAGACTGTTCTTTTGCAGTGTATATACCTGTTAGCCTGTCCGGCTAACATCGTGCTAAATTGATTGGCCACCAGTAGTGAGCTTCATGCTGAAACACGCTGGAGTCTCACTACGATTTCTATTTCCCCCTCATATCTGTCTAGGCCTGGGCAACCTGACAGTAATATCGCCCACGTGCAGTCTCTGACTGTACGGCACTTTGCCTTGATCAGGCTTGTGCTTTTATAGCATAGTATAGCATATACCAGAGTAACGTTTGCGAATTTGCTTTGTTCATTCTAGCGAAAGCTTCGCAAACCACCATCGGGTTATGTGATCTACGCTGGTGAAGTCCGCAAGCGTTTGCTTCAGGAACGTCGTGATGCACCTTTCGGTGAAATCTCGCGCGAAGTCGGATTGCTTGTGAGTGTAATTTCTGCTCTGTTTGTATTTCAATTTCTCACTCGATTTTATCTTTACGGTTTCATAGTGTTTTTTGATCAAACTTGTCGATGTCATTTCTTTCTCTACTTGTGTTTTAGTGGAGACAAATGCCTTCCTCCCAGCGCGATCTGTACGAACGCAGGGCTAAGATTATCAAACGTCGTATGGAAGAAGAGGAACTTCGCAACAAAGCTCGACAACAAGAGTTGGCGCGAATTCAACAACAACAGCAGCAGCAGCAACCACAGCAATCCTCGTTGTCTTTTATTTCTATGGATGGCGGTCGCACGATGACTCCAATGCCATCACAGTCAATGCCAGTAGGTGGATCCACTCACGCCGCGGCTGTATCGATGTCTCAACAAGCACATCACATGACCATCGGCGCTGCGGGTCCAATGCAATTCTATCAAGCACCCTCTGGTCAAGTGTTTCAGATACTTCACGCGCAATCATCCGCATCGAATTTACCCACCGTGAGTTGCCATCCTGTGAATTCCGCTATCCCGCTCAATCAAAATGTCTTCGCGACAGCCTCTTCCAATGCTGCAATTTCATCTGGAGGGCATCAGGTACGGTTGCAGTCACTTGGGTATGACTGTATATTACTTCATGTTTGATGTTTATGGCATTATATTTTCCTCATATACTTGTTTTATTTAATCAATGTTGGCGATTAATGTGCGCTGTACTGTTAATTACTTGATTTTTAACCGTCCGTTTGTCAGATGTGTTTTCTAAAATCACTCTGGCGCAAGCGTATAGTCATCATCATCACGGATGTGCAATCGTGCAGTACTTCGTGCTATGCGGCTAACACCGTGCTAAATTGATTGGTCAGAGGTAGTGAGCTGCATGCTGAAACAGGCTGGAGTCTCACTACCATTTCCTGTTCTTCTTCTTCCTCATATAGGCCTGGGCAACCTGACAGTATCTTAGCCCACGTGCAGTCCTCAACTGTGCGGCACTTTGCCTTGATCAGGCTTGTGATTTCATACATACATACATACATCAAACGCCTAACTGCCACAATCATGAAATATTCCAATCTTAAAAGAAGATGGCGACCGGCAAATTTTAAAAGCTACTGAAGACGGGTGAGGTACCTACACCTACAATCAAATATGCATTTAATCAAGTATTTTAAACGATTCTAGTGGCATTTGCATGACAGCTTCCTTGCGGCTTTCACTGTCGTGTATCATAACAAGCTTTTCTTGCAGCTTCACCTGACAACATCAATCAAGCACCAAGAGGATGCCTACTACAACACCACCATTGAACACGATTTTGAGCCATATCACTTAGAGTCGTTGCCGCAAGTTCATTACACGTAAGAGATTATCAAAGAAAGTTGTAGCTCTTTGGGTCGGAAAAAATAAAGAGTGTATGTCGGTGTGTAGACGCTTTCGAAGGAAATATCGCAAGTGGTAGTCATGTAGTGAAAGAACGGTCAATATTTATTCATCTCATGCTGTAATCGCCGTTGATGCGGATAGTTCTTCTCACTGCTTTACTATATTCAAAACTCTTTAATCATGTTTGAGCTTGAATGCTCTCACATAAGTCTTTGTTTAACCTCTCTTAAATAACTTCCCAAGAAACGGAATCTCGATAGGCTTTCTCTGTTTTTCCTTGCGCTATTTTTCAACTTGAGTGACCACAGCGCAATTTATACTTGTCTCAATCAGTGCACACAAATTGTTTTGCAACCTGTAGTGAGCTGTATGCGAAGAAAATGCACTGGAGTCTCACAGCTACTTTCCTTTTGCCTCATATCTGTCTAGGCCTGGGTAACGTGACAGTATTTTAGCCCATGTGCAATCTCTGACTGTGCGGCGCTGTCGCTGGATCAGGCTTGTGATTTCATACATACACCTATAATCAACAGATGCTTCACGTAATCATTACCCACGCTTCTGGTAGGATGTCTACCGTCAATTTACTTCTCTGGTTGCCAGTGGAATATTGCGGTCATTTGCAGTTGCTTATTCTTGCTCACGATTTCTTGTATGCCGTTTGTTCAGGTGGTTTATCAAATACCAGGCCATGCGACTCCAATCGTCTCGTCCAATTCTTTAGGACCCTTCGGTCCTCATTCGAACTATTACGCGCAACCCACTCCTCAGCGCGTTTTTGTTGCATCCAACGTCAATACCACGGCACCCAATCAAATCCCGTTGCAATCGGGTCTAGCCTTTAACCCGGGTCACACGATTTCCGGTTACAATGTGTCCAATGCTTCTCCGATGCAACCTAACATATCGCTTGTGCCAACCGGTGGCTTTTCGGCACATTCCGGTTTACCGTCGGATTCAACTCAAGCACATGTGAACGTTGTTCAGCCAAGTGAGTACTCATGCAAATGCACTTTTCTTCGGTTTTCGAAATGCGAACTGCAATCATTGTGTGGTCGGTTCGCTTTCCTGTGGCGGAATGTTAAATGTTGTGACGATCGGGATTGTGGAAGCCAGAAATCCCTTCGATTTTTATCTAACCAACTCATCCAACACAGTGGCTATGTCGAGCTCGAACCCGTTGAGTGATCGGACTAATGTTCTTCATTGGGAAATATGTGCCTTTTTATCTAGCATCGAAACCTGAACCACCTTGTAAGTTTTCCGGTTACCGAACATCCGTCATGTCTCGATCATATCGTAAATGAACAAGATAGCAATTGCTGACGTGCTCTCTAAAACTGGTCCTCAGATTACGTTCACACTATTCTGATGGCGACATCGAATGGCAGCTAATGCTGTCGGCTGTTAAAAGATATCCTCTTAGGCATGAGATGGACGATACCAATCGATCGGGTACTTCTAGTCGCCTTGCATCTTGTATGACAGATTGTCACTCTCAAACGACACTGTATAGTTACGTGAAATGTCATGGAGAATATTATCAACATGTGCTTGAGATCTGCATCTACCAAGGAGCCTAAATCGTCAGCTGTCACTTTGACAACCCGTATTAGGTGAACTATATATAATATATATATATATATATATATATATATCGTTTAATAAAAGAAAATATCTGTGTACACTCTCAGTCTAAACACTGTGTTAAATCGATTGCTGAAATCTGTGTCACTACCCAGAAATTTCCGCCCCTTCACTCAGGCTATCTGAGGCTGTGCTGTAGGACTGATTGTCAAATATCACGAGAAGTTTTTCAGATTGTGTCGTTTAGCTGTTTCTGTATTAGCATATGGACGCCGTAATAATTTGGAATCGGATAAGTCGATCGTTGAACTGAATTTCATATTCTATTGTTTACACCCATGACCGAGTGAGCTGTTCACCGATCTAACTATTCACTGAACCCATCCATGGTTGCGGATGTTGTTGCGCTTTCCACTTGGATTCATTTTCGTCGTTCTATCCTTGTTACTCAATCCTCTGAACTGATTTCTCGCGTCCCGCAGGTGTCGGTCAGGGGAATCAGTTGCCTTCAAACATGCACCTTTCCGGTTCTGCCGTTTCCACTGTCCAAACTGTCATGCACACACAAGCACCGATTTTCGTCTCTGCACCGCCAAGAACGTCCAGAGTGCTGCATTCTGAAATATACCAAAGGTAAGTAGTATTCTGGTTTTTGTTCCATAAATGCACCGCAACCTTCTTCCGTTTCCTCTTTTCATCACAGATGACTAACTAACCAACTTCCAACTATTCGTATAATCGGTGAATGGTTCTCTGTGTTTTTTTGCTACATTTTATTAAACTTCACCACTAAGTGGTTTCTTTGAATATTGCCTATTACCAACCATGCGCTCGAAACCACTCGTCCACTCATTGTGTTCGTGGTTGTCACATTCTAATCTTCGTTTTTCTTAATTGGCATTGACTGAAGAAGGCCACTCACCCAATAACATATGGTACGATAGTATGAAAGCACAAACCTGGTGCAGTCAAAGTGCCGCACAGTCAGAGACTGCATGTTGCCATATTAGGTTAGCCAGGCATAGACAGATATGAGAGATAGAGAATAAAGATGGTAGTGAGACTCCAGCGTGTTTCAGCATGCAGCTCACTACCCGTGGCCCAATAACATATGTGGTAATCATGTATGAAATTACAAGTCTGATCCAGCCAAACTGCCGCCGTACATACACTGAGAGCACGCTAAGATACTGTACTGTAACCCATACAGATGTAAGAATGAAAATAAAACTCACGTGAATCGCACTTTATTTAAGCGACCCTACTGTGGCCTTCTGTTCACCAGCGATTCTATTCCCGTAGGAAGATTTCGATTTTTCACGACAACCATTCATCAATTAAGAATATTTATCCTCTGCCGATTTTTTTTCATGAATATTCCTTTTATTTTACCTCAATCCTCGTTACCCTTCATGCCCAATGAACTTAGTAAAAAAACTTCATTTCACGAATTTTATTCATTGCAATCGCCTGTTCTTCAACAGTCTTCTAGTAGATGCATTGTTGCTGCGGTGATTATATCACTAATTCGATGATACACTTCGAGTTGATATACTCCTTTATTGTGTGACTTACGTTCGCGGAAAACTGGGTCGTTGTTGGTGTTGTGCAAAGAATGTTAGACAATTTTTTCTAGCTGATTTGAGACAGCGTACTGATTTTGTCATTCACATTTCGGTTTTACTCGAATGTTTCTCATCCCGGTCTAAACGCGTGCATCATCAACACATAATTACAAACGAGTAGTATTAAACAATATACACGTCTTATTGGTGTATGTGTGTGTGACTAATCTGTCATGCTGCCTGGCTCTCGAATCTGAAAGGGAACAATTATAATGAGATCGCTCCCTTTGCTAGTAAAACAACCTCTAGTTTACCCGTGTCGACCGGATTATTTGTATGTGCTTTTTGTTGGCCCAGTAGCGTTCTGTGTCGCATTTATAATACCATCGTTGGAAATGATGCATCCATACACGGTATCCATGTTGTAATTGGTCGTGACGGGTTCCCGTGGTTGGTGGAACAAAGTATCTCTGCTATGGGGCGCTCCATTTCGTCGTTGAACAATGTTTGCGTATATCTTTCGTAAAAGGCGCAAATCGCCTGACCTTGAGCAATTTTATCTGCGTTTCAAGCGAATTTGACGTTTGATTATTTTGTTCCGTTGGGTGCAATTTCGTTTAACGTTGCTCGTGTTTTTTTTATGTGTGCATATCTCAAACGTGTGTTCTTTTCATGCTTTGCAACGCTTCATATGAAGTCTGATTTGTGTGTAATATATATTCCTAAATTTATCTATAACGATGCATTTGTATAAAATGATACTGATGATTCTTTCTGTTTCTCATCGGTACTTAAAGTTTAACGAAAGTTACATTCGCCTTCGTTCTCATATTCTGCCTCAATGTGTTTTGCTTATAAATAATTTACTTGTTTGCTAGATGGTTTTCCATCGCATGCAGACTAGCATACGTAACTTTTTTCTCTGTGCCTGTCGCAGATATATTAGCCGCCTTCAAAAGAACGCACCTGGTGGTCTCAGTGATTGGCGCAGTCAACTGTCAGTCAATTCTGATTCCGCAGCCCCGATCTCTAACAATGCTAATTCCGGTCAAGTCGCTGCTAATTTTTTAGCAAACCCTCAGAATCATGCTCATCATGGAAACGTTACCGAGGCGTTGTGGAGTTTGAGAGATCATTTGTTGGAGGATGCGCTGAAAATTCGTTTACGTGCTCTAAATCCTGTGGAATGTCCATAAACTCATACATCGTTCGCGACATTTTCCATTGCTTGTTGTTATTGTCGTAGCGTTTTATCCTGTGGTCCCATGCTTATTCTTCACGTGTGAGTTTTTCCCACATATTAGGCACTATGTGTTTATCACTTCCGTGTGTTGAATATCTTCATATACGTTTCAATTTTCCCGATATACGCATGCTCATATCAATCAATATGATGTCATTTTCAACTCTGTTTTATCTAATATGTGGGTGGCTTTTAACTTTCGTGACTGTGTGCATCTTCCACATACGGTGCATCATAAAATTGTTTTACTGCAAAAATCTTAGGTTGCTTCGTATAAAGCTTGAGCAACATGTTTTCGAGGAATGTTGCAGCGTGATGCCATTGCGCATCTTAAATCTTGACCGGATGGCGATGCATGCAAATGAGCTTTTATATTCATGGTCATGGGTTTTAAGACCAGTCTACATGAGTGGGGGCTCATGTGATTGAACAGGTTGGTCGTACCCAACAGGGGCATACAAGCGCAAGTTGTTTACCATTCTTCCACTGATCCTACTGTCCCTACCTGATGAGTGCAAACAGCACGAAACCGGTCATGGGGTGTGTGTGTGTCATGGAGATGTATGCAAATTAGCTTTTATATTTTTCAATTTGAAATCAACATGCCCTTCATTCCATGCAGAGACTGGATCTCAACGCGTTGCAACGGATTGTGCTCCTCAATTATTCAATCACCATTACGAACCTCCTGCACCAATATGTGCAATGGATAAAGTTCACATGGATCCGGTCTCAACGCACCGCCGTATGGGTCTTTCAAAAAGTTTGGTCACAAAACTAACTGTTCTATTGTTTGGAATTTGTTTGGGACCGATCGTGTAATTCGTAATGGAAACAATCTTCTTTGTAGTTGGTTAGAGCAACTTTTGCCTAGTGTTTCACGTTTGACACAAGGTTTGTCAGACCAATGTTGATAGTCTGGACATGGAGCATGACTAAATAGCATTTCAACCACCACCTCTGTGTTGACCTTACCGCTGCGTAGTCTATATTAAACCTAAGGGGTTCAAGTAACGCAGGGATCATCAATGTGATACCACTGTATACGGTCAAGCTCAGTTGACACTGGATCACATCTGTAAAAGTGTAGAACTATTTTTTTAAATGTGATGCTATTCGTATCCGCTGGTTGGAAGTACCGCAAACAAATGATACATTCTGTGTATCGCAATGCAACAAAGTGTTCACACCTGCATGTAAACGCCAATCATCAAGACCAGATTTGATTACAGTTTGTTGAGAAATGAGTCTAATGTATGCGATCACTAATCCTATAAGTTGGCGTAACAGACTTAACGTCCAGGCTGTTGTGAATTTTCTTTAATATGGTTTTTTATGACCGAATCCATTGTGATTTTAATTGTATCTACCTAGAAACAGCTTTTGCTGACAGCAACAAACACAGTACCCATGACTCAAAATTTAGTAGATTCATCATTTAAAAAAAAACAAATGACAGTTTGACGAGTAAAACAAAGTTAAAGCATATGTAGTTGAGAAGTCAGGATGTCATATAATGTACGGTTAAACAAACGTTCATCGAGATCGACGACTAAACGTTACCTGATTCTGAATGTAATATTTCCCAGTGAATCAGATTCTTACCACGAAACCATTTCGGTGCATATTCAAACCAGTAAGTGGTAGCAATGAAGCCTTTGAATGGGTATCTGTCTTAACAAGTTCAGAGGTTTCAAATAAATGGGCGAAGGCCAATCTTCCGTACTAGGTAACGTAAAATTGCCAGCCGATCAGCCTTTTGACAATGAAAAATCGTCTCAAGGTTTTGCTCATATTCCCACAATCGTAATGGCCAGGTTTTGATGGGATATCTAAAAGCAGGATGTACGTATATAATAATTATCCGAGCGTGAATTTCTTGAGTAAATTGTTAGGAAAATCTTGAGACTGTATGGTTTATTATGAACTGTTTCGCGACAGTAGCCCGGTGTTCGGTTACAAAACGCTCAGATAAGGGAATCCCACTTAATAGTAGTTCGGACGAGATAGTGAATGCTAATGCGGGAAGTATGATGAAGAGATATTCTTGTTTGCATTAATTTAACTGACTAGGAATGAAAGACAATTTGTTTGTTTGCAATTTCATGCTAAGATCCGGCTAAAAGTTTGACAAAGTCTTCTAATGACCTAACACATTTCTGCATTTTAATATAATCAAATTTCAGTTTACTCACCTATCGTGATTCTAAACAACACATCATAGGGAATCTTCAGTACAGTAGGTACAGGACAGTAAGTGGCTGACAAGCCAATCGAGCGTCCAGAATTTCTTTCGGTGGAAAGAGGCGGAGAAGCACCCACCACTGCCAAAGGGTCAATCCTTTTTCTCCGTGTGGAACCTCTGATGGTCGTGAGACTAGGACTTCATATTTATTTTTCCTCAAAGTTTGCTGTTGAGCTGAGTCATTATAAAAATATCATTTAATCGAACATGTTTTGTACATTTAATTCAAGTGCCGCCCAAGTCGATCTTTCGAAAGGGGTTTTCTCCCTTAATATTATAATACAAAATGCTCTAGTATGCATTAGAGTTTCAGCGAGCATGGCCTTGAACGAGCGTTGTTCGATTTCGTTTGAACGTGACTCAAATATTTTATAAAACTCCTCTTTACTACTATCAAGTTGTAGGCATACTTCTCATAAAATTAAATATACATGCCTTCCAATACGAGACTGTTTCTCGTAAGATACCCGCCACCATCACAGCCTTTTCAACTAGGAATTCTGAACGAAACTGCTTGTTAGCGAAAACGTTGTATGTTTTAGAAGGCATTGCACGCAAGAGTTGCTAGAATGGTATCCTATTAGATGCTGTTTTTCGGGGCAAAAATATTACAAAAATCATCAAAATAACAATCAGAAGCTCTGTTTATGCGCCAATTACCTCCAAGTCCCGTTGTCTGCAAGCCATATGATGTTTCGAATCACCGTGCGATGTTGATAAAGCCTCCCGACACAACCCTGACCGGCTGACCCCGAAAAGGATACAAAGCGCACCGAGCTGCATGTGTACGGTTTGCCAAAAGTCGGTTAGTCCTAATGCGAAACGTGTAACGTGTTACGATTGTTTTTTAAAGTTCATGCTAAATGCGACAGCGCTAACCTCGGATTTGGTATCGATTATTAATGGAGATTTTCATCCCAGGGATTGTTACGTTTGCCAGGCTTGCAAGGCCACACAAATAGCGTCATTCTCGGAGGCAAAAATCCCTGAGAATGAAATTGAGACGCGTCTAAATGGACTGGAATCCAGTATGCAGAAATGAATTGATAAGCAAGGTCATATAGACACCATTGTTGCCCGACATAGAGGTAACAGCCGAAAATGCATCATACTCGAAAAGGCAAACATTTAACCAGATAAACGCGCAGATGGTGACTAAAACGGGGAAGCGTTCGTTGGGATCAGTGACTCCTCGACTGAACGGAAACGAGAAAGGACTCAGAAAAACCACGAATAAAATGGCTGACTCAACTTATAAAACAAAATCCGCGGGTGTAAACCTTAGTGTTATATGTACGAACGTGACCGAGTAGCAGGAAACGCTGTTCGAAGCTAAGCAAAATCATGACTTAGCTGAGTGGTATAAACTCTGTAGTCAGATGACACGGGCTGCAGTTACTCCCTCCTTAATAGTTCGATTAGACCGTCATCTGAATTTTCCTCAAAAGGATAATCCTCGCCTTTTAAGAATAACGCTGCAATCTGTGGAGGACTTGGAAAACATACTATTAAATTCTCACCTTAGAGTTGTTCCAGAGACTACACGTCATATCCATGCAGACTTACCATGGTGGGAGCGAAAGTCATCGCAGAAATCTCGAGAAGAAAGTAATCCAAAAAGTATTGTAATTCTAGTTGTTTCGAAAGATGCTGCTGACTTACCATCTCAAGAAAATTCTGATCACGACCACAAACAGTGGAAATATCTGGCCGAAACAATTGGTATTGAAAATGCCATACTTGTGGATGTTTTTAGGATACCGCGGTCTGCCAACTATAAAGCTAACCTGCTTCACAACCAAAATGACTGATACTATCAAACGTGAATGGAAAGCTAATAGAAAATACCTAACCAAAACGTCAATTTGAGCTCGCCTAGGGTAATCGCCGGAAGCAAGCAAGCAGAGAGTACCGACCCACAAACGCCTAGTAATGAGGTTCAACCTGAATGTCATGCGAAAGCTCCAAAAAACTTGAGCATTCCGATTCTAAACGACCCGGTCCTTTGATATGTTTTCATGATTTGAACACCACAAACTTTATAAGATGTTTATATACAAATAAATTAGCTTAGTTAACCGAGATATGTTCGCGCTACTCACCTGACATTATCGCCATTACAGAAACATGGTAATCTTCCCAATTGATTGAAATGGGGATATCAATTCCAAATATGAATTTGATAAGGAAAGATCGAGAGAGAACTGCTGGTGGTGTAGCTCTTTTTTATCATAATCGACTCCAGTAGACAACACAGAATTCACGCTAGATGATACAATTTGGTGTTCTTTAATGCTGATGTCTGGTGAAGTTTGCATTATTTGTGTAGTCTACCGGTCCCCTACTACGGAATTGTAAAACGAAAGTTTGATCCAATTGCCTCCGTGCCTGACTCGCACACAGCAAGCAACCGCACTTATTATGGGTGATTTTAATCTGTCCACCCTTTATCTCAGGGAAGATCACGTCCCACAAACGCTAGAATACCGATTTAGAGAGGTACTAGATTCAGTTCCGTTATACAACCATGTTCACGAATGCACCCGGAGGAGATGATTTGACCGCCCCTCTGTCTTGAATTTGGTGTTAACTTCGGAAGAACAATCATTCTAATCGATCAAATTCCAGGCTCCGCTGTGTCTTAGTGAACATTCAGTGCTTGTGTTCGACTATGTTTGCAGTACTCATCAATCGCTTGCTCCGAATGAGGTGGTTAGACGGGTAGATAAATTGGCCCCAAGTATATCGCTTGTACAGATTCCGCATTTTCAGACGGGCAACATAAGCCCTGACTCGCAAAGGAACGAACTTGTAGACTTTCTGAAACTGAAGATAGACGAGAACTCGCAGATTGTTCAGAAAAGGTGCGCACATAATAACTTTTGAGCAAAAAAGTGGATAGCACTGGAGTGAGCAGCCTGGGTGCAGGATAAAGCCAACAATACTTCTAGTTCTTGGCAAATTTTCGTATGTTGCGCAACAAAGTGACTGCACTTATTCGAGAGGATAAGGAAGCGCACCATTTAATGATTCTTTCAAAAATGGAGCGCAACGCTCAATTACTATACAAAATCATGAAAGTCAAACCATGTATTTATCCCATCCAGAATAGTGAAAAACTCACTGAAACATCGTTGGAAACCGCAAATGCTCTGGCAATGTACTACTCAATTCAATTCAATTCAATTCAATTCAATGGTCTAAAAAGCACATAGCTTTACAAAAACCACAGAATAATATGCGAATTACAAATAACATAGGTAGTAAAACGGGGTTTGTTTGCCTACTGATTAGTTCAGGAATCACGTAAAAATACATAGAGCATAAATTGTTTTCAACCGGTTTGATAGGGTAAATATGTATGGTTTACTTGGATGCATTGGTTCAAAGCTTTATGATGCAGAATATATTGTTTCAATGTTTGGATTGGTCAACATGAAATTGTCCAAATTCGATTTGAATAAATCCAAGTTGGGTGAA
>JACCGJ010021111.1:0-23283 GCA_013407085.1 Atriophallophorus winterbourni | reverse complement strand
GGGATCCGTGTGCCGCTGAGTGGCTACGTGTAAATTCCTGATTCACGGTATTTGAACAAATGTTTAAGTGGATGATCTGAAGTATTCAATATCTTGTAGGTAATTATAACGTCACTTCGAAGTCTACGTTGAAGGGGAGTGGGGAGCTTTAGCTTTTTCAACCTTTCCTCGTATGTAAGGTCTCGAAAACCACGCACGAGTTTAGTTGCACGATTATATATCCTGTCAAGCAAGAATATATCTTTTTTCATCCACGGAGTCCATGCTTGCGATGCGTGTTCCATTGTGGGAATTAAGTAGGTCTTCATGATTCTTGGCATACGTACAGGCGTAATAGTTCGGAAGATCCGTCGAAGCATACCTAAAAGCTTTGAAGCACGCTTGTAAATGACCTCACAATGCACGCTGTTCTTTAGGCTGCCACATATCCAGACTCCAAGATGCTTCTCCCATTCGGTCCAGCTCAAAATCGTCTGCCCAAAGTGATATTCGTACTGAAAGGGCTTACCGATTTGCAGTAACTTGCACTTTGGAAAACAATGCAGCATTTCGGCATTTTCGCAGAAAACATCATCAGCCTTATCGCGATCGAAGATCCAGAGATCCAGTGAAACTTGAACCTCATGATAGTCCGTTATCGCCTGGTTTATAATTCAATCTACAACATAGTTGAACAGAAAAGCGGTAAGGGACAACATTGCCTTAGTTCTGTGTGCAAATTAAATTCGCGAGATTCCTCACCTGTTTGCCACTTCTCTGTACCGAGACAGTGATTATTTTACTGACAAATGATGGGCAATTCAGTAATTGAATGTAATACTCAACCAAAGTACATATCTCGTTATTTATTCCAAACGCCCTTTATCATAGTTTAAGATTGGAGAGCATTTGTCCTTTTGAAGATTTAGAGTTGAAGTCAGGAATTCGACCACGGATCAAACCACAATTGTGGTACAAAAACGTTCGCAGAAGAGACATGAACATCTTACGAATCTAAAAGTAATTGATCTTGACCACCCACTTTGGAGGTGTAGTACAAACCATTATCTGCAACCGACGGTGGAGCAAACATTGTTTTTCTTCACTGAACGTAGCTTACCTCATTATCGTTACTGTCAACATTCAGCAGAGGACTGCATACCGTCGTAAGCTTGATGTTCCAGTTGAGTCGGGCTGTTTCGTTTTATGAAACGCTGTCTTTTTAATGTAGCGAATCTCGATTTCCTTATGAGAATACATTCCAAATGTCACCCGTCCATTCGTAGTACAATCGTATATATTATAATAATAGCAGTATTTCAAAATACCTAAGTAAGACAAATAATTTGCTGAAAAAACATTCTCAGTAGATTCTGTACAAATATGTTCGAACGATCATTCAATATTTTTGAATATCAGATATTTAATGTAATGAATATGCCGGTTGAATATATTTGTCCATTCCATTACGGGTATTAAATTAACACAAAAGCTTATGCACTAAATTTAGAGTTTCCGTGAATCCATCCTTTGTTTTCAAATCACAAAAAATATATGTGCAAACACGTGATCAACTACTTAATCGGATATGAAATTTCTGGCATTCACAAATATATTGAACGATGCCTATCGTTTTCGATAGGTGCCACTATTTAGCAAAAATTTGTTGCCAGTTTAAAAAAATTCTTCAGTGCATCATTTCAACGAAAACACACTGTGAGTTTGTGAGTGACTTCTGTCTAAAAATAAACGAATGCATATTTTAGATTATATTGAAAAGACTATCATTTAATTTTTGATATCCATTTTACATTAAGATTATTCAAATCCAAATGTAAAGTTTCCATGATCAAGCATGATCGTTTTGTATATAAAATTGAATTCGAATTTTTAGGATGTTTGGATTTTAATCACTCACCTGTATGATAAATTTAATCATAATACCACCAAGCTGATGATGGGTCTTTGAGATGTTCCGTACACCGGAAGATTGGAAGCTCTTGGTCTATGCTACTTTGTCCAAAGCAGGAAATTGCGCGATATTCTCCACTTGTATAAAATTGTGTCTACCGATAGACATTCCCTAAGACTCTTGTTTCGAGAGTGTGTTGAGAAATTAACAAGCGGACATACCCTATCCGACTAAATACCAAAATCCATGATTGTATTCGGGTGCCATTTTCTAGCCGTACGTGATATATAATTCTGGGATTCCCTACCTCAGTCATTGTGGTCTTGACTTACACGGCGATGATTAAAGCAACAATGGACTCAGGTATCCAAACGAACAACATTCATTATCCCTACATTTGATTTACACTACTTGTTACATACTTTCATTTCCAACATGTTATTTAATAGTGTAATCCCTTACAGGGATGAGGATGTGAGCACCACAACATATTGGTAAAAAGTTGTTATTCACTTTATACCTACTAATTAATTTGATTTGTTTTCATAAAAATAGCTTAAACTTAGCCCCGTTAGTGATTTATTTTTATGAATGTGCGTCGCTGTGTCAACTCACCTTAACCGTGTGAACTTACATTAGATTGATGTGGATACACACTAGTAGGAAAATAGACCACTAATCATGGTCATTCCCACAAAATATGAAACAGCGATGGCTTACTCTAATCTGTTTGACGGTAACGTCACATCCCTGTTGGGGGGTTGACTACTACGTAATCATGTTCCCTGTCTTGACTATCACCCACGGTTTGACTAACATTATTAGTCCGTGGTAAATCGTTTCCAAAAAAACTGATCTTACCGATTGCACTCAAATCTCATTGGATGGTGAATGCACGTTCGGTCCTAAACATTTTCCAAACAATTGCTAATTTCTTGATTTAGATGTGAAGTTTTCTATATGTTTGTTATATGTAAACACCCTGAAAACCTTCACTTTGGATTTTGTAGATGCTTATCGTTGTGCTTGATAAAGATGTCTTTTCCCTAAAATGCCTCAGGGTAGAAAAAATAGTTTTCCCTTTGTTAAAAGTCAGACATTTGAACACCTGATTCAAGATTCTACTGGTCGGTTTTAAAGTATTCTCAACACACCTAGTCGGACGAAGCGTCCGCGTTACAAATGAATCGTTACCCAAAAACTGCTTCAACCATTTGCTTACAAATGTCTTCTGATTATGAATGCGCGATTCGTCCAAAACATATTCCAATTAATTACTTGATTTTCTTTTACAGAATTCATGGTTCGGAACACGGTTAACTGCGCGTACTTCCTAGCCCTTTTGCTGCTCAACCGCTTATACTTGCTGGATTGTACTCAGGACGATCAGCAACAAGATGATCCAAGACCTGTGATGGGTTACGTCACTGAGAGCGAAGCAACTTGCCAGTTCGACTGCACCCGCTATCCACTCAGATGTGTTAGCGAAGGGAATATTAAAAGAATTGCCGAAAAGCTCATCTCGAGCAAGCTGCATGATGCTGGGTATCGAATGATAATTATCGACGCGTGTTGGTATAGTATGAAAACCTATGATACCGTGGATACAATGACTTATGTAATGCCGAATTTTCCCTCAGTAAGTTTATTTCTGATAGTTATTCTAATATTTCTGTGCTCTGGTGCGTTTGTGTGCGATTTGACAGATGGAAATTTATTGTTAAATTAAGGCAGCATGCTCACGATATTAGATTCGAACCTTATGTAAAAGATCTGTTAGCTTGACCATGCCGTAGAGCAGCGGTTCTCAAATTTCAAATGCATGCACCCCTAAAATAGTGTGACATGATCACGCGCCCCTAATACAGTGACAAAAGTTAAACGATCACTACACAAATACAGAATACATTGAATAATTTACAGTTAATCAGCAGAGAACGACAACATTTAATACAGGACAAAACACTGATTGATCCTCCCTAATCGACGGTTTAGTCATTCTCAAAGCTGTTGAGCATTAAACTATCATATGCTTGTGAAGTACATCCATAGTTGACATAGACGGAATGAGGTTAAAAACTACAAAGTTAATAAATATTTCTAGTTGAGTAGGTCCAAATTCGTTAGAAGACAGCAGTCATGTTACAAAGGGTATTTTCCACCACTGGCATTCAATAAATCCACGCTGTGAAAGGAATACACTGAGATGACATTGAGCAACCGGATTTCGATTCGCGTCACCTCGGGTCGCAATCAATGAAGCCACAAATAAACCAAAATCTCAGCGTATAAAACCACACGAAGCAACTGTCAAGATCACTTTGAAATAATTTATGTGAACACAAAACATTCAACATCCTATTTGCAAGTTGTGAATATTCAATTTAATATACGATGCCTCATTTGAATTTACAAAGTAAGCTTCGTAGGGGTTCCATCAGCTTAGTAGACTCAATGGTGTATATTCATGCGGTATCATATCTGAGTAACAGTATTATCATGGGATTCGATGTTCAATCGTTTTTCACAATGGATCAAATGTCCTCAATCTCGCGGTACACGAATGTATCTCCTTAGCAAGACAAAGTCAAATTACTAGCTGTTATGTTTGAGTGTTAACCAAATTAAAACACATTTTAACATCATTATTTCGATTCTTATATAATTTATGAATGACGGTGTGTTCAAACCGTGTTATTTATATTAATTCTGTCATATCCGGACTTCAATATTCACAATTCGATTGTACTTTCCTTACTTCTACGTTTCGCGAAATTGCTAATGGTATCATCCTTTCTGATGCGTTCCAATATACCAAACCCAATCTTAAAACGTGTTTTTCTTGAAAGTTTTGAAACATCAATATTTTTTAAAACACTGTACGAGATACTTAACTGCTCCCTCCAATGGACGTCATAACAAAGTTTCAGATGGAAATCATTACGTGGCGTTGAATATGACTACCGGAAATTGATTTTACAGTTTTGGAACGCATATTTTCGTTGAAATCACACAATAGCTTTGGCTAAGAATCACACAAAACAAGTGTACACAAATAATCCTGAACTTTACGCGGAATGTTTCTTATTCATTTTCACATTCTGCCAATACAATGCCTCACTCGGATTCTCTTAATTTTTGCCACGTATAACAATGAGATTTCCGTTCTGTATCAAAGTTGCACTTCAAGGATGGAATTGAAAAATAGTGCACCTCACTACAGTGTCGGTATTTGGTTATTGACCTATGAATTCTGATGATGCCCCGTTTATCTAACCGTGGTATAGAACATCTACTTGTTTATCATTACGCCACTGTTTCAAGCGAATGCGGACCATGATATTACTGTCACTACCTCATAAGTGCAAACACCGCAACTTCGATCTCGGGGTTTGTGGAAATGCATGCAAATGATCATTTTGTGAAAGTAATGATGCAAAATCAGAATATCTATTGTCATGTTCATTTTCACATTTTTTCGAATAGGAAATTACAGCTCAAATATAATTGCAAATTGTCTGAGCATCCATCAGTCGAACATGTCTTTCTATAGCTTAAATGTTGTTCGCAAAGTTTATAGTGTTTTTTTAAAGTTGATTCGTAATCACGCCGGATGATATCATTAGCTAAGCTCCATTCACAAATTCAATATTCCAAAATTTATTCCAATACAATTTTTAGGGAATGGCGGATCTCAGTGACTATCTTCATAAACGTGGGTTAAAACTTGGTGTGCGTTTCGACAACATGTGTTACAACGAAGCGCAATTCAATGCGGAGTTGAATGTCATGAAAGCATGGAAGTTAGATCTGGTCAAGATTTCCGGTTGTTTTACAAACGATCTCGAACGAGTTGATGGATTCTCGCGAATGCGAAATTTGATGGATCAGCTTGGCTTAAAGATACAAATCGCCTGTGATGTGAGCGAAAAACAGGTTTTAAAGAATATAGGTTGGAGCGATGTTGATCCCGAAGATTTGTTACAAGGTTGTGATTCCTGGCGATTACAATCAACATTTAAAAATTTGTTCTCATTCGAAGTGTTGGGTGATAGGAAAAACCAAGCCAAATTGCTTAGATCAAACGGTGGCAATGGATTCTGGTTTGATATCGGACCGATTGAAATAATGACAAATATCAACCAACTACAACGCTTCAGAATGGAATTAGCTATGCGAAGCATTCTTGCCTCGCCAATAATGTTAACCGGTAAGCTGGATCAACTGGACCAAGAAGAGATCGATTTGTTGAGCAATAAACGATGTATTCGGATCAATCAAGATATTGGCGGAGTGGTGCCGATGACCATCCGTAGCCATCATGCGGTGGAGGTAAGTTACTCGTCATTTGTCGTTTATCGTTCATTTTTATTTCAATATACGGGGTATTGTAACGGTTATGTCTTGTAACTGTAGCCTTCGCTCAGTGTATGGAATGATTGATTTTTAGTGATTGGGTGCTACCGTACTTAGGATAACTTCTAAACTTTTGTTTCTACTCATTTATCATCCAAATATGGTGTAGTTCAAGATTATGCATTTCATTATGAAGATTCATTCTCATATAATTTGGAACCTGGACTGTCCTATCGCAAGTTGAACTTGAGATCTGTAAATTTCGTCAAGTCATACATATGGTGATCGTACTCTCCTTACCTGATATTTAGAGACAGAACGAACCTGGTTTTACGATGTGCACAGGGATTGTATGCAAATAATTATTTTTAACAATAAGAGGATGTAATAAACAGCTTTGCTATTAATCTTGGTTAGCAATAACCTTTCCAGATATTTTTAAAGTGTATCGGTTAACCGCCATGGCCACAAACCATACTAATTCCAAACATTTTTGCAAGTCAAAAGGGAAAATGATAAAACCATTTGGTTGTGTTTGCTTAAACAAGGATTGACTTTCTGTTCCTGCCCGGTCGATTTTTCATGAATACTGGAAATTTGTATTCTTGTAAACATCTTACAGCTTCGTAAACATTTTTCTATGATCATATCATCGGTCGAATAAATGTTCCGTTATTCATTATCGACTAATACACTGTTTGCTGGAAATCCGCTTATACTTCGAACACCATTTATTCGAAATCCTGAAGAACGTACGTGTTATGGTCTCCTGTAAATGCTTGACGAATTTCATTCTAAAATAATAAATGCAGAAATGTTGTTGAAATCAATAGCAATGGTAAGGGTTACAGCAAAGCTGCAATACTCACTTTGATTTCCAACATTGTGTTAAATCTACAAGTCATTTCATTGGATATTTTCAGTAAACATTCTTCAATAATCTTCAATAACGTTTCATCTCACTATTTTCAGTTTTGGTCACGCAGACTGACTGGAAACCGTGATGAATATGCACTGCTATTGTGGAATACAGACAACGTGGAGCATACTGAGCAGATTAACATGCATGAGTTGTACGTGGAGAATGTTCGTCGAAATCAGAATTTATACTATCTCGTTGACGTGTTCCGTAAAGTTGTGAGAAATGGAATCCGAGTTTCAGAATCATTGAGTTTTCCCGTGCCACCTGGAGGAGTTTTAATGTATCTGGTGAAAAAAATGAAAAAGGTTTCCAAATAAAATTTGGAAGTGTTTATGTTTGTTTCTTGTTAGCTAGACGAATCGGGAGTTGGTTAATAAGTTGAACTGTAAAGGATATTTGGCGGATCTTTCTACACCTGTTTTTGGCTTCACTCAGTCGATGTCGACATGGGAGTTACATCACAAGCGCATGATGGTGTCATGCTCCGTAGCTTTTAGAATGACTAAACAGTGCGAATCTACATTAGAACATTAATGTCTATCGGTTGTCCACACATGTGTATGACTTGTGCAACTTAAACCGAGTACTGTTTGTCCGTGTGAGCGTTGTGCGACTCATTGTCAAGGTCGTTGCTTGAAAGGTGATCATCCTCGTTGCTGTTTTCTCTGATAAAACTATTTTAAAAATGTGTTTTATTTTGTCCCTACTAGAAATCAATGTTGTTCCGTGAGTTAACATCACAATGGAGATTCGAACAACTGCATCCGATTATACAACAATGGTACTAAATCTTCCTACCGCGTGGTAAACATATTGTTACGCATATTCGATTTTAACATGCAGCAAGTTTGGCCTTACGATCGGCATGAAAACGATCACAATCCTCGGTAATGGAATATTATCACCACCAAACATCACTGTTTCAACACTGTCAGCTTGAATCGGTACACCATTCCATATACCCTAGTTCAACCATTGCGCATATCCTCTCGTTAGACACTGAGATTATAAATGGTTTGGCGGAGCAGCTGTCATTTTGTCCCGATTAAACTATCGTGCGTACTAAATCCTTTTCTCTACCGCTGGAAAACATAGACCATTAATGCAAGACAGGAACGGAAGATGACTGATGCACGGTCGTAGCTTGACCATTTCATGAATGGACAAAACAACTACTGTTGAAGTTCTTTCTAAAGCTGGTCTACATAGCATTTCCACTCTACTACGACAGCGCCGCCAACGTTTGCTTGGTCTGTTGTACAGAAATAGAAAATGGTCGTATTTCAAAATATCTCCTCCATTGACTATCAAAATCGAAAATTTGTCCTTTGGTACAAATTCGTTTGCGAAAGTGATTTAAACATTTTGCCATTCAACATACGTGTTGGAAAGAACTTGTTTCTGACCGTTTTCTTCATAGACCATGTGTAATGCGTTGTCTGTGATCAGTAGGGGAGTAGATACAGCTCCTGTTTCGTGAATGCAGATCGCCGGTTGTAACATACGCCAAACGACCGAGTAATGCCTATCGATGCGAGCAATGTGGGAGCGATTGTTCCTCCCGATTCAGACATTTTAGTCATTCGGAAAGCTGTGGAATATGGAAAGTCATGCGCTTTTGACATCAACATCATATCCGAATTTATGATGATTTATGGAAGATGTAGGCTACTATACGGAATCAAGCGGATACCGGACAATCAATACTAGGCAATCATGTACTAAATGTTGCTCTGAATGTTATGATAAATATATTTAATCCTAACACTGGCCGTGCAAACCTCAGTGGGTTATAACGCTATTACGTGCAACATAGTTATATCAATTGACAGGTTCAAATAGACCATTGTGCAAATATTTGCATGTGAATTAAATTATATCACAACTCCTAATGACAAAAGCCTCAAGTTTACGTTCAAGAAAGATTCTCGATATTTTATAAATTCCTATCCAAATTTGTCAAGAGGTTTCCTATATTTTCTCGTATTCGGCAAATAAGGCATTTTCCTTTGAATTGGAAATTTCTAACTTGCGCAATCAAGTAAGACAAAACGAAGCACTGCAAACTGTAGAAGGTATTTTTATCCTGACCGTGATCGTTATAATTCGAATAGTTTACATTCTACCGTTGCTTATGCCACTAGCATGTATGGCAGTGAAACGAAATTAGACAAATTTCGATTGAATTATTCGTTTTCCGAATACTTATATGCTGAAAGACTTCTTGTCTCCTACACGAGGTTGCATTTGCGATAAAAATGATCTCATCATGTGGAACTCAGAAGAATAAATACAAGATTCAAGTATATACGGGTACAATTAGCACCGTAGCATTGTAACGTTTCGTTCATGAAAAAGAAATAACATATTCATCTAATATACCTCATAGTCCATTTGAATACGTCATGCTAAAAATACATGGTTATATTTCGAATGAATGTTTCGAAACTGGAATGGACGTCCTAAAGCGAAACGCATCTAATTTATAATACCCCAACTCAAGTTGTGAATAATATTTAAAACATGAATATTTGTAAATGAAAAATAAGGTCATTTGCCTGCACTCGCTCCAAAAACACCACACGACCATTTTTCCTCTGTTGACACGCATCAGTTAGGGACCGTGCAATCACGATACGCGTAACATAAGTGACCAGAGAAAAGATAAACAAGATGTTTACTTAGAAGAAACAGTTTAAGGGGGCTGATGCGACTAACTTGTTCACTAACATCTGACGATAAATGTGGTAAACGTTCTCTGTAATCGTTAGAGAATGAAGAACATTTGTCCTTCAACGATCTGGATTTGAAGTCAGGAATTCGACCACTGAGCAAACCACAATTGTGGTACAAATAAGTTCGCAAAAGAGATATGAAAATCTCACGAGTTTGAAGAAATGGTTCTTCACCACACGATGGAGGTGCAGTACAAAACCTATTCTGCAACTCAGGGAGGAGCAGATATTGCTTTCCTTTGCTAAACGTAAATTAACTTACCGGCATGACTGTCACCCTTTAGCAGAGTACTGCACAGCGCAGTAAGTGAAGCGGGGTTGGATGTGCCATTTGAGTCTGGCTGTTTCGTTATCTGAAACGCTTTCGTTTAAATGACACGGCTCTCGATTTCCTCATGGTAATAGTATATACACATATATGTTCGAAAGAGCATTAACTATATTTAAACATGGCACATATTTATCGTAATAAATGTGACCATTGAATTTATTCGACCATTTTATTAAGGCAAATATTTTTTTAGCTTGAGTACAATGTCACGTATTTGAGTGAAATAGTTGCAGAAGCAAAAAACAGAAATGAATATTAGCACAAGCAACGTGTATTAGATTATAATCGGGAGTACATTTACGTGTTGATATCAAGGTTTCGTAGGAGTTCAAATCTCATTATGTATACATTTGAGCACTGGAACCATATCAAATATATTTTTACATTGATATTATTAAAATCCACGTGTTAAGTTTCAATGTGTAAAATTTAATTCGAATGTTTATCAGGTTAGAATTTTTATCTCTCACCTCTTCGATAAATTTTATCTCAATACGATCAAATTGGATAGTCTCTTCGAGATGTTCCCTAAACCGGAAGATTGGGATCGCTGGGTTTATGCAACTTTGTCCAAAGCAGGAAACTACGAGATATTATTAACATAAGTGAAATTGTGTCCAGTGAAAGACATCGACTAAGACTCTGAAGAGTGTTTTGAGTAAGTGACACGCGGACATACCCTATCCGAATAAATACTAAGTTCACCGATTGAATGTGGGTGCCATTTTCTATCCGTAACTGATATATCATTTTGGAATTCACTACCTCACTTCTAGTGAACTTGCCTGGCATGACGATGTTTAAAGCAAGAATGGACAAACGCATACAAAGGAGCAACATTCGTTAGCCCTACATTTGATACACTCTACTTGTTATATACTTTCACTTCTAACATGTACTTTATCCTTTGGCGTGTTGGGATTTCTAACCATAAATAAATGATTACGGGGTATTAAATGATTGAGTTGGAAATTCAAGGCATTTTATCCGAAATGCAAGAATTATATTGATAAAAAGCGAATAGCTGTATAATCCCACAGGATATATATTAAAATCAAATGAATCATGCAATCATGTTTCGACTCTTGTGGTTACATGTATGGGTGAATATGTTTCTAAATTTGACATGATATTGGGCAGAAATCTATATTGGATAAGTTTGTTTTATCGAACGTGCGTATAACGTAATTACTTATAGATTTTGTGAACTGGTGCCGACATAGTTTTAAGCAACATAAAATTTGGAACGTTTCTTTGAAATCATTTCATTCGGGGACAAATAATTTTTTGAGGTAAACTGATCCAGAAAAAGCATACAGAGACTAAAATACGTTCGACGTCACTTCAATTGAAAACGTGGGATTTCAAGTGTGAGATTATGTCTGCATGGGATAAGATTGGATCCAATTTTGAATAGGTATCGGAGAAGGTTGCCCACCGAATGGATTACTCGGAATGTCAGAATTAGTTCGCCGGATTTCGGAATCTATGCAATTTACCGTGCCACCTTGAGGAGTTTCAATTTATCTGGTGGAAAAATGAACCATAAGATTATTGCGTTTCTGGTTGGCTATACAGATCAGATGTTGGTTGTTAAGTAAAACTGTTTTGGAGATTTGGCGAGTATTTCTACACCCGGTTTTGGCCTCTGTCAGTCGATGTCGACAAGGGAGGTACATCGCAGCCCTATGACGGTTTGATTCTCCGTAGCTTTTAGAAAGACTAATGTATTTCCCTTTAAATTAAAATATTGCAACTTGTGCAATCAAATAAGCACACCGAAGCACTCCAAACTGTAGATGGTATTATTATTCTGCCAGTTTCTGTTTGAATTGGAACATACGAGCTAGAACGGTTGCTCACTGAACTAGCATACACGAATTTAAAACGAATGTAAACAAATTTAGATTGAATTATTGGTTTCCCGAATAATTATAGAATTTTTAATCTAATTGCTCATCTTGATTTTATATACGTACGTTTTTGAATTTCTACCATCATGAGGTTATTATTAAGATTGTTGCATTTTTAAGCCAATAAATTACTTGAATTTACTTGAATAAGTTGTTTGGGTGAAATATATTTTACAAGGTATTGCGTGATTGTTAGATATCTGAGAATTCTTAAGGCATAACATGGGCAAAGAGGATTATGTAACATATAGTAGGGGGGCCTGGTTCTTCGTAAACCAGAATCTGGTCCGAAAGAGTAAATGATTGTATCCAAAATTGCCTAGTTTGTATGTCAGTAAAACCAAAACCATCTTAGCGACATACTTTAGGAGGCAAATTGCTTTCTATTTAGCATGCATCCGTTTAATCTTAGACATATCGTGAATGAAAAGGCTAATAGACACAATAGTGCCTTGTAAATGTTTCTGTTAGGTCATTTCAAGGCTAGATTCATCTTTGAGGACAACCTGTACAAGGCTGATTGCGTTCAACCACGAATACCACAAAACATGAAAGGCTGTTTGGTAAAATGCGCTAATTACGCACAAGTAAAATAACAAAAAACCAGCCTATCTAATATAGGCGAAACTAACAATCACAACGTTGAACCTCAAACGTCTGTCCCGCCTGTCACTTTCGATCTGATTTGGTACATTTAAATCCCTCGCACCACAGACCTCGTTTGACCGGTATTGATGAATTGCAGATCGTTCGGTTGCGACTGACGTTGTCCATCTTCTCAAACTTCCGAGAATGTTTTCGCTCAAACCGTTCGAATGCAATCTTTCCGAAAACCGTAATATTACGAGTTCGTTTCGGCACTTCAGAGTGGAGTTCTGCAAATAATTAGAAAGTCCATGCTTAGTACTCATTTCTACTGCACTTTGCACCTCCGTAACATGTTTAACCTACAGTGTCGCTTTTGTGAGCATGAACATCTTTGCAGAATGTTAAACAGTCTTACTGCAAAGGACTTATTGAATGTGGGAGCCAGAGTCAATACGGCTTCATCCGAGTAACTTGTATCCTAAGTGAGAAGAAGTTCACGAAACGGGTATTATATTATTCAGAAACACGTTTTACAGATTTGTTGTGGAAAAAAGCGGAAACACTGTATTTGAACTAGCCAATTCATTGACTCGGTTTCACATCAGCTCTTCGGTAGACAAAAATCTTGTTACGTGTTCAATGTCACTGTATTTGTACTACGCAAACAGGCTTCAGACCTAGACTTCACCAGGTAGAAAAATCTTCAACTTGCAGTCAATTATATTGGAAAGCTTATAAGTCATGTTCGAGATGGGTACAATAGGGGCACTTCAGGTCTTCAAACAGTGAACTGACCGGTAACGTGCAGCTGGTGACAATTTAACTCATGGTAATTCAATTATTTTAATTGTATATGAAGAAAGAATCTTCACCATAACCACAGGGGGGTAAACATTGAAATGTAAGTTGTGGTGTGTATAGGCGGGGAGGTTAGCAACACCATACTTTGATCTGGATAATTTTTGTCGCATTCAGCAAACAGTTCTAGTAATACCGATGAGTGCATCAGATCGATTGAACTTAACGCGTGAGCCGATAAGTAAAATATATTGATTTTTTGAAGAGCATTTTGATCATAGATCACATTCCTCAATTTATTGTTATGGTTGATGCACCAGCACACGTCTTCTGAATGAAACCGGTTTGGCCGGAGTGCAGTTGTGGAACGAAGCGATGTTTATCTGGCAGGCCACAGCATTCCGAGAATCAATACAACATTATTGCATAACTGATTGCAATTACTTATCATTGTTGGTCAGCATTTGATCAAGTCTGCACCGCATGAAATCACATGAAACTAGATGTAGATAGATAGAAAAGATAGTTGAAAATCTTTATTTATAAAATGTCATTCATAAATGCTTTTATAACAATTGCATACTAGGCAGACTATCAATCGCTAGTTATAGTTAAAGCAAATTGGAAAAATTTTGCAAGTCCAGATAGCGAATGTTCGTCAATTATGTTTTCATTTATACTAAAGGCCTCCTAAATTGTTTGGTTGCATTAATTACATACTTCCGAAATACTAACCCAAAATTAACCAGCGCTATGACATATAAAGACTAATGTATTTCCCTTTAAATTAAAATATTGCAACTTGTGCAATCAAATAAGCACACCGAAGCACTCCAAACTGTAGATGGTATTATTATTCTGCCAGTTTCTGTTTGAATTGGAACATACGAGCTAGAACGGTTGCTCACTGAACTAGCATACACGAATTTAAAACGAATGTAAACAAATTTAGATTGAATTATTGGTTTCCCGAATAATTATAGAATTTTTAATCTAATTGCTCATCTTGATTTTATATACGTACGTTTTTGAATTTCTACCATCATGAGGTTATTATTAAGATTGTTGCATTTTTGAGCCAATAAATTACTTGAATTTACTTGAATAAGTTGTTTGGGTAAATATATTTTACAAGGTATTGCGTGATTGTTAGATATCTGAGAATTCTTAAGGCATAAGATGGGCAAAGGGGATTATGTAACATATAGTAGGGGGGCCTGGTTCTTCGTAAACCAGAATCTGGTCCGAAAGAGTAAATGATTGTATCCAAAATTGCCTAGTTTGTATGTCAGTAAAACCAAAACCATCTTAGCGACATACTTTAGGAGGCAAATTGCTTTCTATTTAGCATGCATCCGTTTAATCTTAGACATATCGTGAATGAAAAGGCTAATAGACACAATAGTGCCTTGTAAATGTTTCTGTTAGGTCATTTCAAGGCTAGATTCATCTTTGAGGACAACCTGTACAAGGCTGATTGCGTTCAACCACGAATACCACAAAACATGAAAGGCTGATTGGTAAAATGCGCTAATTACGCACAAGTAAAATAACAAAAAACCAGCCTATCTAATATAGGCGAAACTAACAATCACAACGTTGAACCTCAAACGTCTGTCCCGCCTGTCACTTTCGATCTGATTTGGTACATTTAAATCCCTCGCACCACAGACCTCGTTTGACCGGTATTGATGAATTGCAGATCGTTCGGTTGCGACTGACGTTGTCCATCTTCTCAAACTTCCGAGAATGTTTTCGCTCAAACCGTTCGAATGCAATCTTTCCGAAAACCGTAATATTACGAGTTCGTTTCGGCACTTCAGAGTGGAGTTCTGCAAATAATTAGAAAGTCCATGCTTAGTACTCATTTCTACTGCACTTTGCACCTCCGTAACATGTTTAACCTACAGTGTCGCTTTTGTGAGCATGAACATCTTTGCAGAATGTTAAACAGTCTTACTGCAAAGGACTTATTGAATGTGGGAGTCAGAGTCAATACGGCTTCATCCGAGTAACTTGTATCCTAAGTGAGAAGAAGTTCACGAAACGGGTATTATATTATTCAGAAACACGTTTTACAGATTTGTTGTGGAAAAAAGCGGAAACACTGTATTTGAACTAGCCAATTCATTGACTCGGTTTCACATCAGCTCTTCGGTAGACAAAAATCTTGTTACGTGTTCAATGTCACTGTATTTGTACTACGGAAACAGGCTTCAGACCTAGACTTCACCAGGTAGAAAAATCTTTAACTTGCAGTCAATTATATTGGAAAGCTTATAAGTCATGTTCGAGATGGGTACAATAGGGGCACTTCAGGTCTTCAAACAGTGAACTGACCGGTAACGTGCAGCTGGTGACAATTTAACTCATGGTAATTCAATTATTTTAATTGTATATGAAGAAAGAATCTTCACCATAACCACAGGGGGGTAAACATTGAAATGTAAGTGTATAACACAGAAGTATATAAGAGTTTAAGAAAGGAATAATTCAGTAAAAATGCGTCTAATTTCGTTTTAAAGACATACAAGCTAGTGGAGTGAGAAACAGTAAAATGTTAATTGTTCCAAGTAAAGGACAGGGACCGAATAAAAATATCTTCTACAGTTCGGGGGTATTCCATGCCTGGCCTCAAGTATGTATTCATCATCCTTGTGAGTATCTAATTTGAGTAGACTGAGGAAACATGTTGTCTTTGTAATGGCAAATTCAGACACCCAAATCTTTTACTTCACTGCATGTACATGTGAACTATACTCGATACCACATATTCATAAGCCTGCATTTGTTGAAAGTAGACTTCAGTTTGTTGTGCAAAGACCAGTCCTGAAGCCTATCAAGATAGTTTTGTAAAAGCAAACAGTCTACGGATGCTATCTATATCTTTATTTCATCTGCAAATAATGAAATATTACAAGGAACTAGTTCCGGTTGTTCATTGCCATAAACCAGAAAGAGGATCGGACCAAGTAATGAACCGAGGGGAACTCTGCTAGTTTCTGCGATTGGTTTTGATAATGCACCATCAACACGTACCTGGTTTTTGCTGGGTTGCGAAAATGCGTCAACCCTTCAATAAGATTGTTCGCGCTATCCAAATCGATGCGTCAATGGAACGAAAATCAAATTGATGGCAGAACAACTCATCTCCAGCAGCTTGCGTGATGCCGGATACAACACGGTTTTGATTGATGCCTGTTGATAAAGCACGAAAACCTACGATATAAAGTTGAAAGTGACTTATGTAATGCCAAGTTTCCCCTCGGTACGTTGAGTGTGCACCGAGTGAATTTCCATTAAATTGACAGAGAAACGTTTACTTTTTATCTACTGATTAAAAATCAACAGTTAATATTTAAAATTGTAAATTTTGCAAACCACTCGCGAAATGAGGTTCACATCAGCCAGCATTAGATTGACTTAACATACGAAACATTTCGAGATTGATCTGATGGAGCAGTGTGTGAATCCATATATTGCTTGACACCTTGCTTTTTGTCTAAATTATAATCTGCTTCAAAATTACACATATATGATTCCTAGAATTATGCATATTGCGTTAGACAGCTGCAAGTGATTTACGAAAAATGTTCATGATGAATTCATCCTTATACATATCATGAATTAAAAAAGTAACAGTCTCAGCAAAAAAATCAGCTACAATCACTAAAAATCAGCAAACAAAATTTGAACTTTGAAACAAATTTAAGATGAATGTTGCACCAACAACCTGTTTGAGCACACGTACCCACTCACACGTATCTGGTTTAAACACACAGGTTTGTATGAAGGTTAAAAACATGAAACGGAGATGTTGATCACTCGAAAACATGAAAAGATAATTTTTTGAGCTCCACAAATGGTTACGTTAAAATGTTCTTTCATTGAAAATATCAAACCGAATTCAAGTGATCTCGTCGACATTAATAATACATGTAGACGCGTAATATAATTGTTGCGATTATAGAAATGATTTGAATTGAGGTTCAGTATTGCGGTCAAAGTGCTAACCATTTCATAATTGTATATTACAATAAATATTTATTGCCTCGAATCGCCTAATGTTTACATTGTTGAATATGTATTGAGAACATTTATAAAATTAGTGCAACATTCATGCACTTTTACCATTGTACGAGTGTGTGAATAAGGACCTCAGGGGGCAAGTAGCGATTTCTGTTGTTTTGTGCATTGAGTTGTTCTTATAGGCTTCTAGGATTCGCGAACTAGCTTTAACCGCATCGCTTTCCCGTTTTTCCTTTTCAATTATCGATTGCGTGAGTATGACATTAAGGTCAGCCTTTCCAAAGTTAATCGAGGTCTTAATTATGCACTTGGCAAATAATAAAACATTCACTTATCCTACAAAAAGGGAAACAAGTTACCACAGCACTGTCCTCAATCTGTGTTTATCGACTGTCACGTTGACCTGAATTGTCAATCGATTTCCTGCCATCTGGTTCACCTCAAACCCTGACCACGTAGGACTAATTTGATCGAACCTGACTAAAATGTGAAATGGCGACTAACTGTATCGGTTTGTTACCAAACTGCTAACGGTTTTCATGTTATGTGTTAGAAATCCAAAATTATTGCGTGATTGACATTTTCTTTGTCGGACTTTTCGGCGTTTCCTGCGTCGGTGTTGTTGTGGTCATTCGATTTTTCGGCTTGTCATTCAACAAATCATGATTACTGCAATCTAATAATTGACTTCACACTGGTACTGGCTCGCTACCTGGGTGTATCCATCCAAAGGAAGCAGTGGCCTTGATTCCCTCTCTCATAAGAACTCATCATCATTGAATATTAATGCCTGGATCTGGATTTGAAACCGAGACCATCTTGATGTGAAGCCGATGCGATAACCACAAAGCTAATCTGCCCGTTAGGGTAGGCCGCACGCTTATGAGCTTCAATGAGAGTGAAACTCTAGTCCAAGGCTTCCAGTGGATTGACTTTTCTTTGAAATCTGTAACAACACATTACGTATATGTAGTCTCTAACTAAGAATTACCTATCCAAACACGGGCAGTTGAGTTGCAATACACAAGCAAAATGTTGGGGAGGTTTCAAATTTGCGTTTATAAAATTTATTGCAAAACAAGCTGTGATTCAAAAATTCGAAGTGATGTGCAGCTTCGAACTTGCTAAATAATAAATTATTTGGCGGGCTATTTGACAAGTTTCGGTTTCATGATAGAAAATTAATTCGATTTCAACAATCGGAAACTGTAAAAAATGGCGTATTAAAATAGACAGTGGCGCAAAATAATGTTTTTGATAATGGTACCCCAGATTGATCTGTGGATATTTTAACCCACACAAATGTCCTTTTCAAAATAATTATATTCAGCATACTGAAATCTCTAACAGTAGTCTGTTTCGGCCCTCTTTATCTATCTCATTTTCATGAGATTTATATTGCTATAATCAAGAATGATTAAGATCAACACTTGTAACTAGTTTCACTGACACAATGTCAAACGTTTCAGACAATTTGCTGCATTATTTGTTTCTTCAAGACTAGTTTACTAGCAAAACTGAAATTCAAATCGTAATAAACCACTTTCCATTACATTGTAAGATGTGTGAAAATATTCAACATTCGTTTAGCGTTTAACTTGTTCTGAGTGAATGGCCATTGTTTTTAAACCTTTTAATTTACTTGAGTGATTTAGCGCTTCATAATTGTGAACTACGTTTCAGAAAATACGATGTCAAAAAGAAATAATTTATGTAGAGGAAAATGTTTGTGGCCGATCGGGAATGCTCACACTTGAAAAATGAAGTTTCTAATAAATCGGGTAGAGCAGTTTTCGGTAATGATTCGCTTCTGACACGGATGCTTCGTCAGACGAATAGTGTCAGTACGAACAGAGATCAGGATTGAAAAGCAGACAAACAAACAAAGTCTAAGCTGGACAAGAACTACGCAGGCCATGGTGAGAGCTGAGCTTGTCAAGATAGACAAGCGAATTCGGGAACACCGCTGAATGTTATGTAAACCCTCAATTGTTTTGCTTGTGTTCAGGTGTGGTTGACACGCGCTGGCAGATTAGCTAGATTACGTAGATCGTGTGCACAAGAAAGGTCACGCAATTTAATTTTTATCTGCTGCAAACCAGACATCAATTTGTACCAATTTGTCCCATCCACTTTGTTAGCTAACTTTAGGTTAGGTGCCTTCAGGTTAAAGCCCGAAGGCACTGACAAATTTGTCTGTGAAATTTTACCAAATCAACTTCGTCATATTCAACGCGAAAAAGCAACCTGTGCTCACGTGCAAGGTTGCAAGCCCATGTTATCCCATCATTTTCTCTAGAAACGAAACAAAATTTCTCAAAAATATATAAACATTGAACATCTGTAATTATTTTTAATATCTACGTTTTTGCATGGCTTTGCTGATTTGAGTCATCATTTACATGAGAAAGATTTCAAATTTCGTCATTCGTTCGACAAGTTGTGTTACAACGATGTACATTTCGAGGCAGATCATAAAAACATTGAAATGTGGAATTTAGATCTGATCAAATTTCCCGGCTGATTCATGGATGATGTTGTAAAATTCGAAGGATTTAAACGAATGCGAAATTTGTCCAAAACGATTGGAAAGAAAATCTCGATCGTGTGTGACACGCTGCTTGATAATCACGTGTCTTATTTTAGAGGCTTATCCGGGGAATGCACCAAAGAGCGCATTAAACTGCAAAAAAACAATTCCGCGAACGAGCAATCATTAATTCCACTTCAGCTTTCTCTTGACCATTTGACACCAAACTTGAACCCAAGTAATTGATGAGTTGGATATACTCGATCGGACAGTAATGAACGTTCCGTTAGTTCCACACTCCAGATCAAATTGTCGAAGGTTTTTCTTTGCTCTCAGAGTTTGTTTTATAGTGACCTCCCTGCCCCCACATATCATTTGCGCAACAAGCCTGAACATGTTCAAGGCTGAACTTGACAATTATATGTTGACCAAATTCAATCTTGCACCTGCTGATATTCCATATAGACAAGATATTTGTGTTGTTTTTATGCATTCCCTATATTTTTAATCGGCGGTTACTGTAAAGTATTTGCTTTTTGGACCTTTAAAACTTTGAATAACTTTGAATGCATGTGCAACGTATGAAAAGCGCCTTGGATTTTGCTGCATTAATATTGATACCGACTTTCACAACAGTGCTTCTGATGCAGTTTACAGTTATTTGCATCATTTCAGACAATTAAGAGAAAACAACTACATCATAAATCTATTCGCGATCTTATATACAGACCTCCGTTGAACCTTGCACCCATGATAGTCCGTTAATAAACAGAACCAGCGATAAGGAACATCCTTACCGGAATTCTGTGTACTAATTAAACTTGCGATTGTTTTTCACCGTAGACGTGAACATGAGCCCTTGTAGCTTTGCAAAACGTTTTAACCAAGCAAACGAACTTCAAGGGGACACCATACGATAGCAAGGTGTCCTATAAGTTGCCACGGTCTACAAAATCGGAGGCGGCACGAAAATCAATAAAACCAGCTATCGTTACCTGTTGGTAACTTACACAGTGATTCATAATCATGAGTAAGGTAAATATTTTGTCAACTCATAGCATTTCTGGGCGACACCCACGTTAGTTGAATGTAGTGCGCAGATTTCGTTCGGTGAAGAACAGATTAAGCAGTATCATCGCAAACCGTTTAGCAACACTATGAATGAATCTTATTCAGCGGTAGTTGTAGCACACAGATTTTGTTCCACGTTTGTACAGGGGTTGGTTTATAGACATTCCCTAGTCTGCTAGGTAAAATGCCGTCACCTAGATAGAACATAACAGTTTATGCAGTTGATATAGTAATGCGTCAGCACAAGCTACAATAATGTCAACGGAAACTTTATCCTCAGTTGAAGATTTACCAATCTCTATTCGTTAAAAAACAATTGATATAACGTAATCTAACGAGTCATCGTAGTTGCCCGGGTAGCCGCAGCTCTGTACCGAGGCCACGATTAATTTACTGATGGATTAAGGGCGATTCAGTAATTGACTGTAATGCTCAACCCAAAAATATATATCTCGCGATTCAGGCAAAATTTTTCAGCTGTCTCAACGAATCCCAAAGATTCGTGCTAAAACAACAGCTTCCAGCTGCGTTGCGAATTAGGCGAAACAGTTTTCCAAACTCACCTATGCCCACTGCAGCTTCCATTTTATATGCAGTCACCGCCAAGTATAGCTTATGAGCCTTATGGGCGGATGGCGTAACAGCTCTCCCGAGGAAGCGCTAATGGGGAGCAGTATTCATTCTGGCATATCTTGCTTGGGCAGAGAGCATGATAATCTGTTCTAAGAGATCCAGTTTCGTCGTTAGCGGGAAACGGCGCCTAGGAATTTTAATTCCGCATTCTAAGTAGCGGCCTTCAGTCTGGACCACTGTTGTTCAACTGGGGCATCACTACCATCGAAGTGATCAACAGTATCATCAATGAACTACTTACGTTGCTCCAGGGTCTCCTCAAACTGCCAAGGTTAAATACTTCTTATGAGTTTCCATTTGGCGTTTTAGCAGTAGAAGTCGGCGATTGCGTGAACGTAAATTACCTCATCATCTTGACTGTCACCCTTCAGCGGAGTACTACACAGCGCCGTAAGATATGCGGGGTTGGATGTGCCTTTTGAGTCTGACTGTTTCATTATCTGAAACGCTATCGTTTAAATGGCAAGACTTTCGATTTCATTATGACAATATTATATACACATATATATTCGAAAGAGCATCAACTATATTTAAATATGACACATATTTATGGTAATAAATGTGACCATTTAATGTATTTGTCCATTTCATTAGGGCAACTATTTGTTTAGCTTGTGCACAAAGTCACGTATTTTAGTGAAATACTTGCAGAAGCAAAAAACGGAAATGAATATTTGCTCAAGCAACGTGTATTCGATTATAATCGAGATCGAACAAAAGAATGTCTGTTCATCACGTGATCAACTGCTCAATCGGATATGTTATTTCTCGCATTCACAAATCTATTGAAAGATTTACGAGAGAACCACGGATTAGCTGAAATTTGTAGCCAGTTTAAAAAAATTCTTCAGTGCATCATTTAAACCAAAATACACTGTGAGTTTGTGAGTGACTTCTGTCAAAAAATAAACGAAGGCATATTTGAGCTTATATTGAACGGCAGTACATTTGCGTGTTGATATCAAGGTTTCGTAGGAGTTCAAATCTCATTTTGTATACATTTGAGCATCGGAACCATATCAAATATATTTTTACATTAACATTATTAAAATCCACGTGTTAAGTTTCAATGTGTAAAATTTAATTCGAATGTTTATCAAGTTAGAATTTTTATCTCTCACCTCTTCGATAAATTTTATCTCAATACGATCAATTTGAATAGTCTCTTCGCGATGTTCCCTAAACCGGAAGATTGGAATCGCTGGGTTTATGCAACTTTGTCCAAAGCAGGAAACGACGAGATATTATTAACATTAGTGAAATTGTGTCTAGCGAAAGACATCGACTAAGACTCTGAAGAGTTTTTTGAGTAAGTGGCACGCGGACATACCCTATCCGATTAAATACTAAGTTCACCGATTGAATGTGGGTGCCATTTCCTATCCGTAACTGATATGTCTGTCTGTCTGTTGGCCTCCGTCGGTCGATGTCGACCATGGATGTACATCACATCGCATGAATTTCATGTTTTGCAACTTTTTGAATG
>JACCGJ010021110.1:0-10379 GCA_013407085.1 Atriophallophorus winterbourni | reverse complement strand
AAAACGTTACATTTTCTTATTTTTTCTCGAAATTTCTTGGATGCTTTGTTAATAACTGCTAAATTTGTGTTAGGATCATGTTCAGAACGCAACCCCCCATTTATTCAATCGTATATTTATCGTAAAATAAGCACAACTTCAAATAACCATAGGTTTATTTGTAAAGTTGAACGAATGTTGATAGTAAAACATCCAGCCCTTTAAAACTTCAACTTGAATTTGAACTTGAACTGATGATATTGGCGCAACATACCAATATTTCAGATGTATTTTAGTATAACCACGGATTTATTGTTTCTTATTTTTTCCGAAATTTCTTGGATGCTTTGTTAATAACTGCTAAATTTGTGTTAGGATCATGTTCAGAACGCAACCCCCCATTTTTTCAATCGTATATTTATCGTAAAATAAGCACAACTTCAAATAACCATAGGTTTATTTGTAAAGTTGAACGAATGTTGATAATAAAACATCAGAATGTGGTTCAATGGCCTTAAAGCGGGCCTCACTCACGTTTGAATTGCACATTCATAGCATTTTCGTGACATTTCTACAGGTTAATCATCGACCTCAAACACGCCTCCCACCACAACTTACAGTGCAGTGAATGTTGGCAGGTTTTTCCAGGACTGTTATATCGTCTACGTTAATATTAAACCTGGAAGATTAAAAAAACGTGAAACGCATTAGCAGTGCTGAAAGTTGAGATACTACGTCAGAGTCAAAACCTTGTTTAAATATTGAAACGAATGCGGAATTTACAACTGCTGCAGGCAGTGCGCTCCAAAATCGAGGAATTCGAATTAATGTGAAGTTGCTGCGCCAGTTTAAGTGGCTCGTTTTGCTCCACAGCTTGTGGTGATGTTCACGGTGGTTAACAAGAGGTGACAAGAAGATATTCCTGCATCGATGATCCAATTCAATGAGTGCACGAAAAGTAAAGATCAGATCTCCCCGCTACTGACGGTATTTGAGGGAGAAAAGTTTACCATTCCTCGGGCGTTCTTTGTAAGCTGTACTTTAAAAACCTCGAATGAAATTTGTAGCTCTGCGTTGCGGTTGCTCCAGTTGTTGTACGTCTTTCTGTAGCCATGGGCTCCAAGCGCTGATAGAGTATTCCAAAGATGGAAGAATATAGGTTATCACCAAATGTGGCAAGATTTTTGCCGCAAAAGTTCCAAAGGCTCGCCTAAGAAATCTCAAATTTCTAATGGCCCATGCAGCAGCTTTGCAGCAGCCTAAGTCACGCTGAAAGTGATTCCCAAGTCAGATTCGCTCTCGATATTCTGTAGTTGCTGACCTCCGATGGTATAAGAAACTAGAAATTTAATTTTTAATGATAGTACGTGACACTTGGATATATTAAAAGGCAGGTAGCTTAGATTCGACTGGTTGTGAAGCAAATCTAGATAAATCTGCATTTTACTGTGGTCTTTTGATGAATGCTGATTTCACTTAATCTTGATATCATTCGCGAACAATAGAATGGTGAGGTTATTGTATATTGAATAAATATAATGTTCTGTGATTCGGTTGCCTCAATCTAATTTCTTTATGTTTGACTCGGCACGGATGTGCAATCATGCAGCATTTCTGTGCTATGCGGCTAACATCGTGCTAAATTGATTGACCAACGGTAGTGAGATGCATGCCGAAACACGCTGGAGCCTCCCTTCCATTTCTATGTCCCCCATCGTATCTGTCTAGGCCTGCGCAACCTGACAGTATCTTAGCCCATGTGCAATCTCTCACTGTGTGGCACTTTGCCTGGATCAGGCTTGTGCTTTCATATATCTTTATGTTTGACTATTCCAGTCGAGCTGACTTAATCGAAAAATTAAAAACTGCCATCGAATTATCTGTTTGCCCCAAATTTGTGTCACAATCACGAAATAATGCTGAAGTCAGTGTATGGTTCATTTGAACGTTGGCAACTGAACTTTATTGAATGTGTACAAATGCACTAATTTTAAACTGGAAAGGGGGAACGATGTTTAATTTAATTTTGGCCAGACTTACTTTGCTCATGCAAGCTGCAATTGGGGCGAACGGTCTCCCGAGTGATTAGAAATCTTAATGGCTTCTTGCTCTTACTTATGTGGCTCAAAATCCTGTTCAGTGGCCGTTTTATTGTAGGTATCTTGGAACGTTCCAATAATCTTGTCAATGTTGTCAAGTGAAGTGGTGAGGAAAGCTTGGTACGATGAGTGACAGTGAAAGCTACAAAGAATCTGTCGTGCTGATGTCGCTTTACTTGTTCCCAACACCTAATTGAATGCATTCTAGCTAGTGTTATACCCCCATTTTGAATGCGTTTTGCACCTTCCAAATGCAGTATTCTGCCGCAGGACATCGACTTTTCAAACCACATTATTGCTTGACAATCAGGCGCTTTAAACTGTAGATAGCTTTACGTCTCTCGGTAGTTGTATTAATAATTCTGCATCGTTAGATGATGAGGTGTCGGGACGCGTTTCTAAGGCAACTGTACTATTGCATTCTGTCGTCAGAATGGGCTGATTCTATTGCTCAAAGGTAGAGTCTACAGAGTGATAATTCGGGCTGTATTATTATACGAGTGCGAATCTTGGACCTTACGTAAATATCACATCTGGCGTCTCCAAGTATTTGAAAACCGATGTCTCCGCATCATTTCAGCAGTTAGCTGTTGCCGTCGTATACGCAACGATTTTTCTCTTGATAAGCTCTTGGGTAGTAATGTTGATATAAATAAGCCAATCAACCTTCACACGTTACACTGGTCGGGTCACGTTTTAAGCATACCGAATCACCGACCATGGAAACGTATTCCGTTTGCGATACCACTTTTCGCTTGGCGTAAATCTTGTAGTGGCCAAGCCGTAACATGGCATAGGCAGCTGGAGACTCTTACTAGTAACCTTTCTAAACTTAATGCAGCATATCCGGGCTGGGGTCCCGCGATCTGATATTGCCGTGGTTAGTCGCGCTTTATGATATGTCTTGAAACCGTGCTCAATGGCGGCCTTGCACTAACCATCTTCTCGGAATATGTGCTTAACCTTGTATGTTTTCAAATGGAGTGACGAGAAAAGCTTGTTATGATCCATGGCAGTGAAATTTGCAAGGAAGTTGTCGTATTGAGGCACTCTACGCATTCACGAAACTTGATTGAATGCGTGTTCCATTCATGATGTAGTCTCCTTATCCTAGTTTGTCTGTGCCTACTCTTCTATAGGGGAAGGAAAACCCATATCTTAAACCTCCACTGCCTTTTGCCTATATCCAATCACGTATAAGGCTTCCGGATTCAAACTGGATTAAACATTTGGAGCCAGATTCCCGTTAGGCAGTCCGACGTTGTATTCAACTCCGTCCTGATAACTCCCGCGATGACATCGTTGCCCAAGTGTATCAACCTAGCTGTTACTTTTGTTCCAATGGTGTCGTGGATGATGGAGCGCTTGCTCCAAGGGCAACAGCTACTTCTCCATATTCAACTACCCTGGCCTACATCTCAGACACCAATGAAGAGGATACTCCATCCCGCTTCTGTGAATAATAAAACGGGAAGCAGCAGATAATGGTCAAAAGCTATGTCTCGACTCCCGTAAAGCTAAGCGCTTGTGGCTGCTTCCGACGGTGGATGCCTACCGCACGCCTCAATCTGGGTAGCCCGCAGTCAATAAGGTACCGTCTCTCCAAGGTGTTTTATTTTTATTGGTTGCATGAGGATTGGAAACCAACCGAAAAGTACACTGTACGTTTTCCGCATTAGCGAAACGAATTACTAACCAATACAGATCAGCATCCAAGATTTCATGACGACGTCTCCAATATCAGAAGCGCAAGAAGAGCAGCTGTTATTAACAATGAGCTAAAACGGCTGAAGGTCGACGTTACTGTCATTTAAGAGATATGGTTACCAGACAATGGCTTCTAACAGAAAAAGATTACAGATTTTTTAAAGGAAGGAACTTTGATGCTCGACTGCTTAGAGTTGGGTTTGTTGTGGGACAAAAGCCTGCTAAAAACAACAGAACGAAGCAGGAGTGGGATCTAATGAATCTGGATTCTGAATCTGAACTGCAGTACTAGTACCATTAAATTGATAAAAGTTTATGCGTTGACCCTCTGTGTGACACTTGCTGAAAAAGACTCGTTATCATAGCCTCATAACTGTCCTCAAAAACATGCCCATGAAAAATTGTCTACTGGTATAGGGTAACTTCAATCTCAGAGTTGGTGCAAACCGCGAATTTCGGCCAAACGTTCTAGAAAAGTTCTGAGTACTTAGAACAAACGAGAATGAGCATCACCTTTCATAATTATGTACACGGTTCCGTTTTTGTCATCAACACATTTTGGGAAACAAAACCACATCATAAAGTCTCTTGGAAACATCCTCGGTCGAAGCATTGGTATTAGCTTGATCTTATTTCCGTATGACACACTAATATGAAAAGCATACTCTTCACGCATTTCATCTACGAAGCATCCGTCGTATCTTGAACATATTGTGGATAGACAAAGTCACTAATGCTGAAGTGCTTTCATAAGCTAGTCAACAGAGCATATTCACTCTACTACGACAGCGCCGCCTGTGGTGGCTGGGCCACATCTACATAATAGAAGATGGTCGTGTTCCCAAAGCTATACTCTATGGTGAGTTGAAATCAGGAACTCGACCATTGGGCAGACCGCACTTGCGGTACAACGACCTTTGCAAAAGAGATATGAAAGCTCTTGTCATTGACCTCGTGAGTTTGGATGAAGAAATTGCTCTTGACCGCTTACATTAGAGGCATTGTTTAAGGCGTCGTCTGCAGGCTGGGGAGTCGCTGATGCAGCTCTTGACTGTTTATCGCTGCGAGCGCTTTGGGAGAGAGTGTTCCTCCCGAATCGGACTGTTTAGTCATTCGTGTTCTTTTTCCCCATATCTATCTACGTCTGGGCAACCTGATAGTATCTTAGCCCATGTGCAATCTCTGACTGTGCGGCACTTTGCCTGGATCAAGCTTGTGCTTTCATACATACATACATATCAAAGCGCTGATTGCGACATTGGCCATTCACTGGTTTATGCAAAACTGACGCTGCGCCTTACTAGTTTTTACCGGAATGATGAGTCAAGGATGGGCGTCAGTCGTATGTGCAAATTTAATCTTGAAATGTGGTTTGATCAAGCTTTCAAAACCGCGCTCAGCAAAGCAAGTTTACCAGATTCCACCTCTGAAAATGGGTAATCGCTTCAAAACGGCATATGTCGAGTCGCTTTTTCCATCTATGTTTCGAAGAAGGCTCGAATAAGTGACTGGCTCACAGCAAAAGTTTCTGAGATGACTACTTTTTTGGACGAGAAACGGCCAGCGTTCTTACAATTCCAAGTATGTCAACAGATGAAAACTTATATATCCTCATAGCAGCTAGAAATTAAGTCCAACAGACTACTAGGCCGCGTCAAACAAGTGTGTTCTAGCTCGCACGCTGTTCGGTATTTTCTTTGCTCTGGTGCTGAAGCACGCCTTTACCACTAAAACAGAAGTTATTTACCTACGCACGCGATGTGATGTCAAGCTTTTCAACCTGAACCGCTTGAGAGTACAAACCAAGGTAAGGAATGTGCTCATCCGTAGCCTGCTGTTTGCCGACGATGCAGCCATTATTGCTCTCTCCCACGAGCAGCTCCAGTCGCTAATGGACTGTTTTTCGTCCATGTGCAAAGACTTTGGGTTGACAATCGACATGAGCAAAACCAAAGTTCTTGGTCAATGGACTGTATCGCCTCCCAGCATCACTATTGGAAACTATCAGCTTGAGCCATCATTTCACATATCTGGTTTCAACCATTGCGGATAACCTCTCGCTAGTCACAGAGATTGATCAACAGTTTGGTGGAGCAGCTGCCATATTTTCCTGTTTGAATTCTCGTGTCCGGAGCAACCGCAAGTTGACTGAAGACAAAGATGATGGTATACAGCGCGCGTGTACGAAATGTTTTACTTTGCAACAGTGAGACCATCCACGCAAAGCAGGAACAAGAGCTGAATTCTTTCCATTTACGAAATGTCCGCCCTTTCTTAAACGTATAGTGAACGGACAAACTAACGAATCCTGAAATGCTGTCTGAAGCTGATCTGCAGAGCATACACTGGTTTGGTCATGTGCACAAAATAAAAAATGGTCGTATTCTACAGTGAGTTGAAATCAAGAATTCGACTTTTGGGCAGACCGCACTTGCGGTACAAAGACGTTTTCAACAGAGATTTGAAAGCGCTTGCTATTGACCCTACGAGCTGGAAAGAACTTGCTCTTGACCGCTCACTTTAGAGGTACTATGTGAAGCGTCATGTCCAAGTTGAGGAAGAGCAGATACAGCTCTTGGCTGATGAACATTTTTCACGTCGCCGGCGTGCAACTGACGCCGGTCTATCAACTACTGCCTATCATGGTGAAGGCTGTGGGAGAGATTGTCACTCCCAAATCGGACTGTTTCGTCATTCGAAAAGCTGAGGAACATGAAATCATATTGAGCTTGTGATGTAATCCATGGTCGACATCGACCGAAGGTGGCCAACAACAATTCTATAGAATCCGTAGCTATTTAAGTCCCATCCTTCCTCATCTTTTAAAAAAAATTTCATGGTTTTGTGGCTGTTAAGCATTCGGTACATGCTACATGTCTCTCTCATGCTGTGTTTTAGGCACCTCATCACATTGTGTCCTTGCTTATTCTTCTACAGGTTCATTAGATTTTTAGGTCATACCACCGCTAGTTTTTAGGATTTCAACGTTTCATGATTTTATGGTTGGAGGTTGCAGCCGCATCGGGCAATACTCGCAAATTGTTTCAGTTAATTAGAGCTACTGGTTCGAAACTGAATACAGTGAGCGAGACTATTTGCGAAACTGACGGCTCGCCGATCACCAATCTTAGTAGACGCTTAGAACGATGGGCTGAGCACTTTGGTGCTCAGTTCAGCCAGCCACCTCCTCCGACCTCGCCGCCTGAGACACCGATTTGCACGCCTTGGTCCGTTTCCTTAGCCGCTCCTGATCTCCAGGAGGTGAGAGAGGTAATTCGAGCACTGAAGCGCCACAAGTCACCTGGTCCTGACGACCTCCACCCGATTTTGTTTAAGGAGGGAGGTGATCTTGTGGCAGCGGAGTTATGTGATTTGTTTACCAAAATATGGGCTGAAGAGCGGGTCCCGGCGTCATGGGGTGAATCGACGGTTATTCCCATCTTTAAGAAGGGCGCACGGAATCTGTGTTCCAATCATCGTGGGATATCCCTTACTCCTGTCGCGTCTGAACTCCTGGTTTCCATCCTCCTTCGTCGGCTATCGCCCATTCGGGAGTTACGTTGCCATGAGGAACAGGCTGGATTCCGCCCGGGGCGAGGATGCGTGGATCAGGTTTTTGTCCTGCCACAGTTATTAGAGCACAGACACCTGTACCGGCGACCAACCATCGTAGCTTTTCTGGACATCCGGGCCGCGTTCGACTCGGTGGACAGAACTACTCTTTGGAACTGCTTGCTTAGGAGTGGGATCCCTCTTATGTATGTCGCCATCTTGAAGGAGCTCTATTCTTATTCTTCAGGGAGGGTCATGGTCTACGGCAGCCTATCGCCGGCGTTCCCCACAACCAGTGGCGTGCGCCAGGGCTGTCCGCTGTCCCCATTCTTGTTCAACTTTGCGATCGAGGATGTCCTCCAGAATGCTCTCCGTAGCTTCACCGAGGGTGGGATCGAGCTACTTCCAGGTAACCGTGTCACTGACATTGATTATGTCGATGACATTGCTTTGCTTGGTGATGATCCGGTATTCCTACAGAATGCCCTGAACCAGCTAGCATTGGAGGCGCCTAGGTACGGATTGCACTTAGCTCCAACTAAGTGTAAGGTTCTTCTTCAAGATTGGGAGGGGTTGCAGCCCACTCTGACGGTCGATGACCTCAGTCTGGACTGTGTGGAACAGTTCACCTATCTTGGTAGCTGCATCACGGCGGGAGGAGGGCTGGAAAGTAAGATCGGCTCTCGCATTGCGAGAGCTCGCTTCGCGTTCACCAGTCTAGGTAATCTCTGGAAGCGGTCTGACGTGAGTTTGAGACTCAAGGGGAGAGTTTACCTGGCCTCAGTCAGGTCGGTCTTGCTTTACGGGTGCGAGAGCTGGGCAGTACGCGCAGAGGAGCTCCGGCGCTTGGAGGTGTTTGAACATCGATGTTTACGGAGGCTTGCACGAGTGTGGTAGCAACACCGCACTAGCAACGTTGAAGTGAGGCACCGTGTTCTAGGTGTGGACAGCCTGATGCTACGAGACCTAATCGACCGTTCCCGTCTCCGCTGGCTAGGGCATGTCTTGAGAATGAAGCCTGAGCGCCTACCCTTCCGCGCGCTGCGTGTGTCGGTTGGCCCAGGCTGGCGGCGGTGTTCAGGTGGACAACCGCTGACCTGGAAGAAGGCCTTAAAACGCTTGACGTCGGGTTTAGCTCGGGTCGGACGAACGCGGCTTCCTGGGTGGGGTCCAAGGGATAGTGAGTGTCTGTGGCTTGACACGCTGTCGACGATGGCTGAGAACCGGCAACAGTGGAGAGAGTGCATTCTATTTTGTGTTCCCCCTCAAATTTGTGAAAAAATATCAAAAAAATCAAAAAATCGACATGTGGAACAATGGACAAAAAAATTCCCCTCATATTGTACCTTTTTTTCTTTCTTTTTCTCGTGCATTGCCGGGTGGCACTTTTCATTTTTAAATGATTGTGTAATATATATATATATATATATATATATATATATATATATATATATATATATGATGACCTACAACTCAAGAACACTTGGCCCAACGCCACTCCGTGTTTTTTGTCCAGCCATCCATCGCCATATGACTGTCATGAATTGAATTGTATTGAATTGAATAACCAACCCAAGGATGTAAGTGAGAACAAACCACGCTCACTCGAATCACAGTATGTATTGAATAATGTAGGTTTGACAACGAGAACTTGAATGACAGAATTATTGATTTTTATTGATTTTTATTCAAAAAATCATCACAATGACTCACCCTTGAATACAAGAGGTTAAAGGTTAACCAACCTCGATTCTTTCAAAGCAAAATATAGCGACTTGCTTGAGTGTGTATTAGGCAAATAAAGAAGAATAATCCTCTTCAGGAATCTCATGATTACGGTGCTTGTCCACAGTAAGTCTCCCCCTAGACTACCACTTAGATCTCATTTCAATTCAATTCAATTCAATTTTAATGGTCTAAAAAGCATATAGCTTTACAAAAACCACAGAAAATTATGGAAATTCACAAATAACATATCTCAGTAAAAACGGGATTTGTTTGCTTACTGAACAGTTCGGGAATCAGGTAAAAATCTAAATGATAGAAACTGTTTTCACTCAGTGGAATGGCACATATATGTCCATGGGGTCGAGATGATTTGATGTGTGAGTTCAAAGTTATTAGGTTGTGGAATACATAGTCTCAATGTTCGGATGGGTCGACAGGAATTTGTCTAAGCTGGATTTGAATATATCCAAGTTGGGTGCATGTGCAACATTCGAGGGTAGGGAGTTCCAAGTGAAACATACACGTACAGAATAAAAATATCTTCGACAGTTCAGTCGCGAGTCGGGAATTAGTACTGTGTATCATGACTCCGGCTGGTTCTTGGTGGTTGTCGTGTGAATAGTGTATTAAGGGGATGGCTGGGGGTATGCAATATGTTAAACATTAGGATCAGATCACCTCTAAGACGTCGGTAAGGAGAGAGATTTCTACTACGTTGAACTTGTTTGATCAACACTTGTGAAACTACGCGTTGATCAATAGCTGTGCTAATTCTGCACCGGCTGCGGTTTTAAGACAGATTGTCTACCCCCACAATTCTAATACAATTCCTTCGAAACTCGGATTCCTACAAGTGTTGTTATCTTGATCCTGTGTTGTAATGGAGGCTCATGTTCTGTATATCATCAAAGTTCTCATGGTTGGCACTCGTCTCTAGTGTACTTTTACAAAATACCGCGTTGTGAGATGATTCGCCGTTTGTTCTTTTCTTACAGAACACGTGTCTCGGAAGGTCGTTGTTCAATCAAGTGATAGAGCGTTTGGACGGGATCGTGACGAAGGAATATTTTGGATTGCGCTTCTTGGACCGTAACAAGCAACGGGTAGGTTGTGTGGATGAATGACTCGTCACACATGCCCTACCATCGAACACATCTCAGGATTGTTTACTAGGTGTTTGCAGTCATCAGGTAGCACAAATTTCGTTTACTGTTTTTCCACTGTTACAAGGCCTGCGGAACCGCATGAAAATGAGCTTTTTAGTTCATGGTCATGGGTTCACAACTGGTCTACATGAGTGTGGGCTCATGTGAT
>JACCGJ010021109.1:0-33122 GCA_013407085.1 Atriophallophorus winterbourni | reverse complement strand
CTCAGTTGGGCGTATTCGTTTGCCTGGGTAGGGTCCAAATGCTCCACCTAATAGTTGGCTGGAAACCTTGCGCGATTTAGCTACAAACCGAAGTCAGTGGCGCCAGTGTATTTTATTATGTGTCATAATTTTTTATCCGGTATTATTTTACATAAAAACACAAAAACTAAAACAAAAACAAAAAAACCCAAAAAATCTCATGCAGTGAATCTACAAAAACAAGCTGCTTTTTTGTGAATTTGCTTTTGCGTCTTCCGCTTGCCTGCTTTCCCTTTTCCACGCGCTTGTTTATCTGCTTTTCCTGCTTCATATTGCTTGGCACTTTGTCTGGCTCCAGACTTGTGCTTCATGATGATGATGATGCTTGCTGAAACACGCTGGAGTCTCACTACCATTTCAATTTTCTTTCTCATATCTGTCTGAGTCTTGGCAACTTGACAGTATCTTATCCCACGTGCAGTCTCTGACTGTGCGGCACTTTGCCTGGATCAGTCTTGTGCTTTCATTCACTCATTCATTCATATATGACCCATTTGCTGTGGGCTTCATATTCGTTGTCCCATTGAATAGTTTCCAACTTATTGATTTTTCTATCAAACAGGTCGAAATAAACGCTGACTCGAACGTTCCTACGGGTGAAAATCTTATGGGCAACTTTGGTGAGTCATGGTTAGCGTTGTTCCCTAAATGCGGTCGTTTGAATTGTGCGCGAAAATACCTCATGCTATTGTTGCTACTGTGAATGGGACCGCTAAGCAGGGAGTGACCAGTTTGATATTGCAACTTTCACCTGCATAGTTATGCTTGCTGCAAATGATTTTAGATCTGTGTGGGGTTGTTGAGTTTGTTATGTGCATGCATAATAACGGTAAATTTAAGTTATTATACGTGTAGTTCCGTGTTAAAGTAGAACTATCTATTCACACTCTCTCTCACACACTATAACACCCTTTTTGTCGCCAAATATATAAGTTACACCGATCGAATTTCGCGGAAAATCAGTGAGAAAGCAAAGATCGCGGTGTTTTTCCCAGTAATCTTTTGTTAAATCCCGTGAAAGAGTAATGTCGTAAAGAATGAAGCGTAACTATCGAATCAAAATGGTTAATAAAACGAAATCAAAATCGCACCCACTAATCCAAAAAAGCGCTTTTACCGTTTGTCTATTTTTACACGTGGTGGTTTCTAAAATGTATTGCTTCTATTCCGATCACAAACTTTTCGCAAGCTCTGACTCCGGGCTGGCGGTATGTTTTCACATTTCAACAGTAACTCGCATGCTTAAACCATTCGTTTTGCGGTTATCGCGATGTTTTACACAACCAGCTGTCTTCTCATCACTGTTAATCGTGAGATTGATGTATTGTTTATGTTACTCATTTTCGTTTTTAGCTGGCTGGTTTCGTTCAACCACCAAGGAATTTCGCACGTCCGATTTTAAATCGCCGGGTTAGTGCTTACATTATTTTTTAATTTCATCTAATCTGACTGAACCTCTGCGAGAGACTCTGTTTATACTGTTTTTAAATTAATGGTTTCGTTTATTCCATTTATGTCCTACTTTTCTACCCGTTGAACTAGATCTTTCACTCATTACCACCTTCCCTACCCTCGCTATTAATCATGAGCAAGAAAGTTTCGATTACGATGCGAGTGCAGATTTTCCAACACTTTTCGAAACGAACCCAAGTCATTTTCATTTTTATTTGTCTGTATACCGGACGCTCATCGTATCCGTTGTTATTCCAGCTTTCAGCCGAAAAATCACGCGTCCTGTCGCTGGTCTGTTTTCCTATGCCAATCGTTTTATAAAATCGGATACAACTCCCACGCAAACACATTCGCAACAAGAACACATTCAACAAGTGCGTTTTAAAAATAAAAACAAAATAGCTTGATAGCCAGATACATAGATAGATAGATAGATAGATAGATAGATAGATAGATAGATAGATAGATAGATAGATAGATAGATAGATGCATCGATTGGTATATATAAAAATGCAATTTGGCGCACATGAAATCTATGACTAAGTGATACTTTGCCTAAATCAGACTTGTGTGAGTTCATACATCCTTATTTTTCGTAATTTTATGTTGAAAATAATTTATTTGCTGAAAAATTCGTGTACACGAATAAAGTCGTTTTCTTATTAGTATTACCCTATTCATGTTATTCTTTTCCACAAATAGACTTACTAAAATCATACAATCTGCTAGCAGTCGGTTGGTTGACCAAGTCCCTTGTAGCAATATTTTATTAATAGTTACATCCTAGGTTAATTTTCTTTGCGTGATTGACTTCTGACATCATAGCCCCTAAACAAACTCCCCTGATAGCTAAAATTTAGAGAAGCTTAATTTTACGGCTTGCGTTCATCTCCAGGCTGCTTGTTTTCAAATAGCTGGCATTTATGTTTTCTTTTAGTACTGCGTAGCGTTACAACCGTTGAACAATTCGCTTGACTGCCCCATTGATCGCTTAAACTATTAGCCTCTGCCAGACCCAGCTATACAGGTAGAGCGAAGGGATAACGCGATTCTTTTTTGTATTTTTTGTGAGGTTGTGTTGGTTTACCATGATTAAGCGATCGAAGTTTTGACCTCTAGTTGTAACAGTGAGTCTGAGACTAGGATTTGAGTGTATGGTATGAAAGCACAAACCTGATCCAGGCAAAGTGCCGCACAGTCAAAGACTGCAGTCAAATCAACGATTTTACATTTTTATGTCAACCTTACTAGAGTTTCATTTTACTCGCCATTTCATGACATTTTTACTCTCAACTATTCAATCGGTTTAACGCAGTTTCATAATAACGCTTATCCGTAACAGACACCGGACGAAGAACGTTTGGAATCGCCTAGGCATCGCGCAAACAGTTTTGAAACCCTCAGTTTGGAGGGCTCTGAGGCCGGGCAAAGCACTGACAGTGCCGAGTCAAGACGTAAGATAATGTCGAAATTCTATCCATTTTATCGGCATATTCACTTTTCGTTACATGAAGCTCGGTATATGTATCCCTACTACTACTATTATTATTAATATTATTATTATTATTATTATTATTATTATTATTATTATTATTATTATTATTATTATTATTATTATTATTATTATTATTATTTTTGTTATTGTGTATGAGCTGCTGTGGATCAGCTAAGGTTCTTGCGTTTAGTGTATTGAGTTAAATAGGTCTATTCCAATTGTTTGATACTGTCATTTTACAATTTCATCGCGTAGAATCGCATACTCGTCTCGCTGTTTCAATAAGCCTGTTACAGGTGGCGTTGTGGGCATCCCTCAACTTGCGTCTATCTTCTCGTGGCACAGATGGCACTAGATCAACTTCTTGTAGTTGGTGGCTTTGTAAAAGTTAATGTGGTTTTAAATTTCCCAGTCCACCAAGCGGAGACGATACGATACACGTGACTTACTACACTGAGGATGGGTCTAAAACGTTTTAGCATCGAAGCTGCTGTTGTTAAATCTTGTCACAAACAACTCTGATCTATTTCACGGGTATGTATGCATGCAACCACAAGCCTAATCCAGGCAAAGTGCCGCATAGTCAGAGACTGCACGTGGGCAAAATACTGTCAGGTTGCCCAAGTCTAGACAGAAATGAGGAACAAAAAAGAACAGCTTGTTTCATCATGCACCTCACTACCTCTGGTCAATCAATTTAGCACGGTGTGTTTAGCACGGTGCATGGGTACACAATCCATATACCTTGTCATCCTATGGTTATTGTTAAGCTTACTGCTTTTTCTACCATTAAATTTTCTGAGTGGGAATGCAGGTATACAAATACGTTTGAACGGTAGGTCTGTGTGTGAACCTTTTCCATTATATCCACTGCACGACCGGCTTCTTTCTGTTCGCACTCATCAAGTAGGAAAACTACGGCCAAGTTCCACTTGCCTTGATACAGCGGTAGAATGCTTGGTAAAACTTGAACACGTGAAGCCACTGTTTGTTTAAATACATATTGGTTTGATTCAGCCAATCAGTACTTTTCCTGAGGAAAATGTTTTTGTAAGCAATTTAAATAAGCGATTTCATCTGACCGAACCTTCTCTGTCTGATTTAACGGTCTCTGTATTTTGTTTAGCTCACATTACCCGCACTGTATTTATTTTTGCTTTAATTGCTTGCCGCTTCTTTTACATTATAGGATCTACTTTCCCCGATTCAATTAAAATTAATCAAATCATTGCAAATCATTTTCAAACATCTCTCATTACCTGCTGACCACGTCTTTCACACATTCGATTTGCGCATCTTTCAATTACAGTTATAAATGTTGTCCATACCATTAGACTTCTCATATACGATTTTCTAACATAGCTCCTCACTTTTCGTCAACTTCTACAACCACTCGTCTTGCAGCGCCTGGAGCGATGTACCAAAACCAATTTGTAAACTGGCGGGTTGTTGCATTCAATCCTGAAGACCATAGCTTGCCGGGTACTCGATTGGCCCCTCGCAGCTATTTGTTCGAAGCATTGATTCGATCAAAAGTGCGATCTCGGTTGTGGGACCATATGCAGTTCTGGGAGGACACGTTTTTCGATGCTGTGGCTCAAGAAAGGGATATTCTAGGTTTGTTGATAAAGTGCTTTTCAATGCCAGTTTCGGATAGGTTTTTAATCTTGTGGTGAACAAGTCATGTGCATTTCGCTGCCAATCTAAGGTGTCACAGCTTTTTCTCCCAGCGTAAGTAATGGAAACACAAGCCTGAGACCGTGCAAAGTGCCGGGCAGTCAAACTACACGTTGGTTCAGATACTTCTGAGTTGCTCCGGCTTAAGCGAAACTTGCTTGAATGCATGTTCGATTCGAGGTGTAGGCACCTCTTCCCAGTTTGTTTGTGCTCATTCTTCTATATAAGTCGTAGCAATTTAAGTCCCACCCTTCCCAATCTTTTAAGATTTTACTTTTTCATGGTTGTATGGCAGTTAAGCATTCGGTACGTGCTACCGGTGTAATGCTGTCTATGATGATGATGATGACACGTGTGCTAATATTTCCCTTCCATCACGGTCGACACATTAGATCACATGGTATTTTCATGGTCAAAACCGCTCTATGTTGTTGTATTCTAATACGGTATCATTCCCCCCTCTAGAGCGTTCACTTTGATATGATAGATCCGTCTTCTTTCCAAATGATGGATTCAGTTAATGCACTCAATCGCTAAAAGCACTTTTTGAGAATATCGCGTCAGTTAATAAAAATATTCGTTCAATGGCTAACCGTGTAAATTGTTATTCCTCTCACTGCAGCTTATCCATGTAACGAATTTCGTCTTCATTCGATCCATCTCCCAAGCGCTCCTGATACCCAGGTGTTCTGGTGGACGTGAATAGCGTTTTTGTTATGAGACCTGCCCGCACGACAATACTTTTCTTATTCATTTGGTGTGGCACAATGTTCTTTATTGATCCCAGTGTGGCTGGGTTGTGTAGCACTACTCGACACCCGCGGTTTCGAAATTGCCATATTTTAAGCAACTAAAATCTCGATCGGTCTCAAAGATATACCAGACTTTTTGATGATCCATCCCAAATATTTTAAACATATAAATAATGCACTCAGCTATGTTACTGTTTTCGCTCGCTGCCTATAGCCCTTTTGATTGATATAATATTTACATGTTCCAAAAAATCAGGCCTGGATCAATCGCCTTTGGATTCGTTGAAACAGTTCTCCAATCTCGACTCGCCCGAGCGCAAGCTGCTACAAAACTTTGAGGACCGTTTGCTAACGATCTGCCTGCTGAACCTCACCTCGTTCATGGTGATGATGCGTGTCGACAAACAAGTTGTGGCTACACGGGTTCGCCGAATTCAGGCACGGTGTCGGCTGACCGCGTCTTTTTCCGGTCTGATTTCCAATTTGTTGGATAATCTGCATCTTCTCGTATGTACACCATTCTGTTACATTTGATTTCTTGTGCATTAATCGGACTCAGACATCGATCTGTCGTACCTGATGTATTTGTTCTTATCTGTGTTATTATGAATATAAAATATGGTCTCATATCGTGTATGAAATCACAAGCCCCATCCTGGCAAAGTGCCGCACAGTCATAGACTGAACTTGTGCCTGGGCCTAGGAAAATATAAGAAGTGAAAATAGAAATGACAAAGAGAATCCAGTGTGTTTTCGTATGCTGACAAATGAATTTGCCACAGTGTCAGCTACACAACACGGAAGTTCTGCACCATTCCTCATCCATGGACTACCGAAAACTCATCTGTGTAAATGAATATACATGCTATCAGACTGTGCCGCTTTTGCCTCAAAGTTTATTAAGTGGTTCTGGTTCTTCTCAAGGTATTGACCAAAACCATAATTAGTCACCGCTAGAGGAGCTTGGTGAGCCTAAGGCGTAAATTGTGTGCTCATCAACTGTAAATCTACGCACGTTGGCCGTATTCATCAACTATTGCAACCATGCAACCTTCTCGTAAAAACTATCAACTGTCACTCGATAGTTCCTGCTTTGTTGTGCTGTTCCCACAATCATCTCCCTATCATATTGTAGGAACATTTTGAGTTATCCAGTTATAGGGTGTTCACTTGAAGGGTTAGGCCATTCTATCGAGCTAGCTTATACTTGGGAAATTGGAGATTTCTAAACTTCATATTGGTGCATGTGAGTTTGCGCAACCACTGGTCGAATTTTCTTCGTTTACTTGGTTGACCATTTCTGGAAATCATACCAAATAGTATGACTGCGTGTCCCAAATGCAAGGTAAACTACCGTTCTTGGTATTGCTACCTGACTGATCCAGGCAAAGTGCCGCACAGTCAGAGACTGCACGTGGGCTGAGATATTGTCAGGTTGCCCAGGCCTAGACAGATATGAGGAAGAAAAAATAACAGGATTGACTGAGATTTACCTTTGTTTCATCTGCAATTTACCGCTTGTTTCGCAGTTTTCGGCCTGTGGAGATCTTTTTTCTCTCTTATGATTTCGCAACTGATGCACATTTATATTGGTTCACATGACCTCACCCAGTGCCTCATATTGTTATTTCACCAATGTTTACCGATTCGTCGTACTTGCTTTTGGACGCTTCGTCATCATAAGCTACTTGGATGGGAGTAATCTGCTCTTATCTGTTGTCGCCTTGTATGTCTGACCTCATCTGGTACGATTGGTTGTAATTCGTATCTATTGCTTGAAAACTGAAGATCGTGTGCGATCGTTTATCCCATATTCCTGAAAAAACGGGTTAATTATTTTTACTTTGCTTTGAGAAAATGTCTGTACTTCGTAGTTTGATGCGCAAGGTGTCTCTGAAAGAAACACCATGGCACTCTATCTCCAATGCAAAATGAGCAACATGATAGCCTGGTCGGAATCGTTTAGCATCCTATTACTGCGCTTTTTGGTTGGATCTGAGCAGACTGAAAGATTGTTGTTCGACAAATGAGCTTCAACTTCGTATTCCACTGGATCCGAGAGGACATGTTCCATAGTTATCTTGTGTTTAAATGTGCTTAAAATGATATTTGAATGATATATCCATTTGCTGTGCTCAGTTAGAACCATGCACTGCGTCTACCTTTGCTTGCTGACACTAGTTTGTTACCTCGTTTGCGTTTAACAGGATGGAAATTCGATAAAACTTTTACCGACGAGCACAAAGTGTAATTTCGTGTACTCAACTGTCGTCAGGACATCCTCCGATCAACCAGTGGCATTGGAAGTAAGTTTTCGGATAATTGTTTTTGTGACAATCCACTCGTCTTTTGTCCAGCGGCGTAAACTGTGTTCCAACCTATTTGTCGTAACTCCTGGTAACATTTCCGTACTCAATGTCAAATTCATTCAATTTGTCACAGCTCGAACAGTTGATATTGGACAGTAATGCATTCATGTTACTCGAGCATATGCGAATAATTGAAAAAGATGTTGCCATTGCGATTGGAGCAAGTTTCCGACTGCAGCTCAATATTAGCCTTGTTATCTATTCGCGCTGAACTCAGTGCGAAACTACCTGTGTATAACAGCAAATAGCTTCTCTATTGCCTGTAGCGGTTGAACCATTTTCTGTTAGAGAGGATATCTACTCGCATTCTTCTGTCACTCTGCTGGATACCCGATAGCGTCCCAGAGACTGAACAGCCTTTCATCACATAGAGTGACGGCACGTTACACCACGTTAATCCCGTCTTGTAGATCTTAGATGAACATAAAGCATGCTGTTGGCCTCCTTTGCTTGTCGGTTTCGACCATGGATGTAGATCACAAGCGCAGCGTTTCAAATAACTCGACATTCCGACTCGAGATGAACAATCTTTGTCACAGCGCTCAAGGTCGATCAACGTCATTTGCATGCGGTCGGCGCGACCAACGTTCAGTACCCGATAGCAATATCTGCTCTTCCCCAGCTTGCAGATGACGCTTGACACCGTGCCTCCAAATTGAGCAGTCAAAAGCAATTTGCACACAACTTGTAGGGTTAGTATGTACATCGATATAAACACCTCAACTTCATCATTTGCACCGTGTATGTTTAACATTGTTTGCTACTGAACCATTGTGCTTTCATATTAGCGGGAATGTCTCTTGTTAAGTAACATCCGAAGTTTGGTAATTACTTGGCCCGTCGTGTTTCAGAGGGGCAAAAAGGTTGGTCATTTAATGGTGATTTTGAAAATTTCCGATAGCTTTGTCTCACATGTAAAGTCAAACTGAAAAGAGGAAGGATAAAGATGGACAAAGCTTTATTCAACATTTTTCGAAATTTCAGCTTCAGACTATTTTGAGAAAAAACGTAAACTAATATTCGTAGAAAATGTACACGTGATATCAACGAGATAAATTCGACCGTGATTGTTCAATAAGCAGTTCCTTTTGGCAAAGGTATGCTAAGTGTAATTACATGAAACTTGATCACTGTTTCACGACGTTATATTCTGCGTTTCTAAAACCTCAGCTGCTCAGTTAGCCCTTTTGTTGCACATCGCTTTTTCGTAATTCATTCTATTTATCTTTATTTTCACATACTTTTCACAGGTATACGACGACGAGATCCTGCTTCTCGACTTGTCGGATTCCATTCTTGAAAGATGGCCGTTTGTAGACCTGATCGCGGTTGAGATGTCCAGCAAACCTGATTCTTTAAAAGTGACACTCCACAGAGAAACTGGCCTCGTGACCACTGAATTGACTCATTGTCGCAATGTTTGTTCTACCTTTCCGTTCAGTGTTGATCCCAATTTTCGATTCCTTAACTAGTTTTGTTTCTCTTTTTATTTACAGGTTAAAGAAACATTGGCTATCATTCAATCCCACCGAAATGCAATGCACGCGCTCTCCGGACCGAATAAGTCAACGGGTGAGTATTGGCCAGCCACGCTCACATACACTGACTAGATCTCTCTGACTACTAAACTGTTGTAAGCACGATGGTTTTGTTAGCTAAGTACCGTGCCACGTTGATTTTCCAACGGTACTGAGCTGCATGAGGTAGCATGCCGAAGTCTCAGTGCCATGTCCCCTTATAACTGTCTGGGCTGAATTAGCCTGACAGTATAGTAGCCCACGTGCAATCTCTGACTGTGCGGCTCTGCCTGCATCCAAGCTGGTGTCTTCATAGATACATGTTGTAAATTGAAAGCATAAGCCAGTGGGTCACATTATGGTTTACCGTAGTAGGATAAGATAAACGCTGACCATTTATATTCTTCCGGATATGTTTAGCCTGATTTGGTTCTAAAGGCCTTCCAAATCTATCCGGTAATTTAGCCTGACATCACTGGAAATCTCTCTATATTTGGGCAGCCTGACACTACCTTAGCCCACGTGCAGTCTTTGACTGTGCAACACTTTGCCCGAATCAGACTTGTGATTTCATACATACACATATATACATACATACATACATACATACATAGTAAACGACTATTTATTTTGCCTTTGATTTTGCACAACTTTGAGTGATTTACTGCCCCAATTTGCTTGGAACATTGAATGATTCCTCAATGGCGCCTCATGTTGATGACGACCTACACATTCACGCTGTTCATCGGAATTCCTTTATCTTCACACCATTCAATTGATTATCATACTTATTCACCGGATCTTATTCGGATTAAGGCCAAAAGTTGATTTTCCGTCGGCTTCATTAAACAGGATTCCTCCAACGAAATGCGTAATATTTCACACCATTGATGCATTTGATTTATAACCTTGTGGCAATTGATCGTTCCAATGTTACATCATTTCAGAAACCATCGAACCTACTTCTGGCCAAGTTCAACCAGCATCGATGAACACACGTGAATAGTTTGTGTTGATTTATCGTCTATTTATCTCATACCTTACCATACCAATCTGATTGATCAAATACAATCGTGTTGTTAAATTACGATCGAACTTCTGGTCCTAACATCTCAGACGTTGTCGAACCGCACCTCGAGGGTATTCGATCCATTCGTCTATTGTGTTACGTTTGTATGAAAGCATAAGCCTGGTCCACGCAAATTTTGCAGAGTAAAACAAACCTATCTTCTCGCACAAACGTATTCTTATGGGTTTGCAATTGTTGCGGTCGATGATTTCGGCCCTCCCTGCTATTGTGTTTTGTCGCACTACGGTGTCCTGCATATCATACCAGATATTTTGATTGGTATTTACTGCTATTGCATTTCACCACCTCTTAGCTTTTGGACAGGCACTGTGTAAAGCGCCAACTGGAAGCTGAGCGGATACTGCTCTCAGCTACTGAACGTAGATCGCGCCGCCAGCATGCAACTGCCGACGATCGGCCCGGCACTGCTTATCGCTGTGAGCGTTGCGGGGAGATTGTCCCCCCCCCGCAATCGGACTGCTGATGTGATGTGATGTGAAAGCACAAGCCTGATCCCGGCAAAGTGCCGCACAATTAGAGACTGCACGTGGGCTGAGATACTGTCAGGTTGCCCAAGCCCAGACAGATATGTCAAAAGAAATAGAAAGACTGGTAATTATTTGAAACGCTTGAAATCCTGAAACCGTTCTTGAAGTCATGATAATACAATGAAACCTGCTTGCAATCATGTAGAGCTGTTTTGGGTCAACGGTGCGCTTTTGATACAATACCTCCGTTAGACCAAGGATGATAGTCAGGACTACGTTGCATTCGTCGCTAAGCAACCAATAGTAAACCTAAGGTGCGCCAAATCCGTGTCTAAGACGGGTGTTTTCACATGAGGCTGATGCAAGTGTGATGCGGACTTTTGACACTGGCTCACGTATAAACGTGCATATATCGGTTAAGGTTAAATATTTTCCTTCGTAAAATGTAATCAACGCGCGGGGCGTGTGAGTAAAATATCCTGATAATTAAACCTTAATTCACAAGAAACACAAGCTAGGAATATAGTGCTCATTTAGGTTGAGTAAATAACAGTAATAATCAACTGAAGCGATTGTTTAGACTAAGTTAGGATGCATTTATCTGGGATGAGGGTATACACAATGGCCAAATGAAAAGTGTGATTAAGAACTCCAAGGAGTATCGTAAAACTAAGTAGACGAGATAAAAATTTCACAAGATTACACGGCACTGCGATGAACAAATATTAATGAAGGTTGCAATTCTGCACGATTTTGAATCAATTTTATTTGTAACCCAGTTTGTTTTACGCATATTTGTAACACGTTTAACAGTGCACACGAATCATAGTGTCAGTTGTCCTTGACCAAAATTCACGTTGTGCTAGATAAATGGGTCAATTGATCTTGTAATTGTCGTCACGACTTGACACCCCTAGGACTCGAATAGGATGTTTAGTGATACCACCAATTAGGGGTAGTGGTCGGAGTGCTACTAAATCATGTTTCCTGTCCTGACTATCACCTTTAGTCAGAAGCAAGACGTTACCCGAACACTGCTGTAACCGTAAATATTCAAATTTATTTTCATGATAATGACTACTCGATCGGTCCCAACATCTGTCAACTTATTTTCAACGAAGTAGTTTCAAGTTACTTGCGTTGCGCTAACGAGTTTGAGAAAGACTATGTGATACAACTTATCCCAACCCCGCTCTCACTCGTAGTTTGCGCGGTACGAAGCTAGCATTTTACACGATTCAGTAGACATTTGGCTTATTTGTTGAAACCATTAGTTGGCAACGCGGGCTCAATAATCTAGAACACATACAACTTTGTAGAGTTTCAAGTCGATAATATTGAGGACGATAAAATAATGTGAGTGCGTTGTTCACCAACGTGGATTGGATTATTCTTTTTCACATCGCTTGGAGGGCACTGGAATCCGATGTCAGTTTCTCAGATCGTACGAGCACATGTCGAGGGTTGAATGCAGCATAGTCCTGACTATCACACTTGGCCTGACGAAGCTTTCTTGTTAAAAACGAAACGTTAATCAAAAACAGCTCCATCAGATTACACAACCTTCTTTCCATCATATGTAGGTTATTCTCGACTTGTGTGATTTTGTTGGTTGAATATGCGACTTAGGACAGTAGACCTATTCACTCTTAGAATGTGCCACACCAGGGGTCAAGTTTGTGAACCTTGACATCGCAAGGCAACCGTGGTAGGAACAGCGTCAACAAGGTTAATGTGTTCTGTCAAGCGGACCACAATGGTTAAGTATCGATTTCGCATCTCTGCCCTAGTTTACATTACGTACATATGGGACAGGCTATAATTTTGATTAATGGGACTAAGTTACTTATGTGTGATAACGGTGTTCAAATGAACAAGGTAAACACATTGCAGCATGTCACCGACCTAACCTGAGGCGAAACGGCTCATAAATTTGTACGTTTAGCTGAGCCTCGATAAATTAGAGGAATGAGCTACTGGGATTCACGTTAAAACCTAATTTCCATCCTTTCTTGCCAGCAATATGCTAGGTACATTACAATTTCAAAATATGAACTTGAATTAGTTCGCTTTCCTATTTTTTGTACCGTCTAAGCCTGAAATTTATATACACATAATAAATTTGCTCATTAAAGTATGAATAGTGAGTGCAGGTGCTTAACACTTAAGTAAGCGCCGACGGAAGAAGAGCTTTAATTATTTTATTCGTTTAGGAAAAGTGAGTATCTGCGATTTGTTTTGAGTATCTACTATTTGTTTGTGCGCATAATTATGTACTCTATTCTGCCTCCAAACGGCAGCTACATATTCGTTACGGTTGTTTGACGGTCAAATATATGTGTAGGGCATTGATACAAGACCATTCGTAGGTATGGTATGGTATGAAAGCATAAGCCTGATCCAGGCAGGGTGGTGCACAGTCAGAGACTGCACGTGGGCTGAGATGGTATCAGGTTGCCCAGGTGAGAGGGGGAATAGAAATGGTAGTGAGACTCCAGCGTGTTTCAGCATGCAGCTCACTACCGATGGCCAATTAATTTAGCACGGTGTTAGCCGCACAGCACAGACGAACTGCAAGATTGCACGCCGTTCATGAGGATATTCCGACAAGTCATAAATTTTCTACAATGAATCGAAGTGCCCCTGCATGCCACGTCCGCGTAACATCCATAAGTTTACCGGGTGTAAACCACGTGTCTCGTACTTCTAACTATAACCGGTCGACTAAGCAGAAAGATCCAGTCCAAATGATTTGCAATGCTCTATTTTAGTACTGACAAAAGAAACAGGCTCATCATAAAATATAAAATTCAAATTAGAAATCAGAATGTCCTCTTGTATCAAGCATTCCAAGGTGTGCAACAACTCAACAGTAGATCATTGCGAATGTTTTCTTTGTGAATAACCCATTGTGAAGTAGTAAATCATATTAGCGACCAGTCTACTGGTCTGCGATGCTTCAATGCGCGGGTTGAATTCAGAAATATCCATCAAATCCACCGAGTGGGACAAACCAGCTAGGAAACAAAGCTCCAAAGCCTCCTCACTGCTCAAACCGATCGGGCTGGGACAACTGACTCCAGGACAGTCACCGGCACGGATCGCATCGATATCAAATGAAAAGAAAACTCGACGCTCTGTTTCTTCGCATTCAGTCAGAATTTTGTGCAAATTATGAGCCGCTTGTGATTTGCACATCTGGCTTTCGTGCCCAACTTGAGACACACCGCGTAGTTGCGAGAGCCAAATAATTCGACCACCGTTGTTCAACACATAATCCACGTGTGCGCTTGAGCATTGTTGACCTTGCGCTGCGAACTCGATCAATAGTAAATCCTGTCACGTGATAAAAGATACAGATTACCGCAAATGCTCAAATCAGATGTATTCTGAATGAATAGTGTCTTCATTTCTCGGTGGACACGGTCTCTAATAAAGATGGGGATGTGAGTACCACAATACATTGGTCTTTTATAAGCGCCTCGAGCGCTTGACCAGGAACAACTTTGTAAAACACCCTAAACAGTGGCATACAAGTATAACTTTGTTTACAACTTATCTACTGTTTCAAGGCTCAGTGAAACTAATATTACTCTTTCAACATGATGACGGTAAACACCCAGAAACCGGTAGTGGAGTGTAAGTGCGGGGGATGTGAGCAACACAATACATAGATATAGTGTCTTCATTTTTCAGTGGACACGGCCTCTAATAAATATAGCTTTTGATGCCAGAGTACTCAGTCAAATTGAGACACTACAATCATGGAGCTCTGCCTAACTCAAAAGGATAGAATGCATGTAATTGCATATTATAAAGAAAAAAACCTCACCATGTTTACGCGCAACTCAGCAAAATAAAAACGTTCGTAAGAAAAAAAGCTATTCTATTTAAATGATCGAGAATTACCACTGAAAATAATTTCCGATAAAGCAAACATTTGATGTTGTGTGAATTGAAATCGACGTGGGTTTAAAATTTCAAATCATCTCGAATAAAAAGTCCCATAACTCCCGCATGCTTTGTTGCATCCAAGATCGAGATGATAAGCTCATAAAAAAAGAACTCGTGCATTTGAGGGAACGTGACAAACTAACGAACTATTTACCGTGATCTGTTCAAACGATCCCCTCCCCACACACATTATCTTACCTCAGTGGCTCTAGCCATTTCAATCAGCTGACGAAATGGTGATCCAGAATGAGCAAACAACGTTCCGTCCTTCGACGGTATTAACGGACGCACATCCAAATGGGCGTCCACGTTGATCACGGCCAACTTGCGTTGGAGTGTTGCGTAGTCTCGAGGAAGTGAACGGAGCCAGTCGATCCACGCGGATCCGTTTGCCCAGCTCTGATCATTGCCACCTCCAATTGAAAGGGGGAAGAATTTCGAACGGAGACAATTTGAGACCAACGTGTGAAGTGACGAATGAGCGATTTCTAATTCACCTTCATCTGCAGCTCCATAGTCTAATAATTGCACATCTGAAAATCAATAATGGAAGGCGAGGTGATCAAGCCACAAATGGAAACCTGTATTCATGGACAATGAAAAGTGATACTAGAATTGCGAGGGATTTACAATGAATATAATAGTGTACCCCGAAGAATATTACGAGCAAACGCTGTCAGATTTGATCTTCGAAATTTAAACCGACGGTTACAATAAAAAACTGCATCGGCGGAATCATTAAAAACCAGGAAAAGGCAATCGAAACATTGAGTCGTCAGAATCGCATAAACTGTTCAAGCTGGAATACCATCGGATACGCCTAGAAAGTAAGACTGAACAGACGCAATTTGTTGGAATGCACCAAACGACAACCCGCATGAATTGATTGATAATAAAAGTGTGAATATCCGCAAAATTGTAGTTTTCGGTGCGCACGTTAAAAGAATCCTTTAAAAAGATTGTAATATGACGTGTACCAACCTCACTCTGGCTTTACATAAGCAATTTTCTCAAACATGAGCCACCTATTTTCAATGGGCGGTTATATAACCGTGGCTCCCGTACACGTCAATGATAAGATTCATCATCATCAAGGACAGCATTACGCTGGTAGCATGTACTGAGTGCTTAACCACAGTATATAAAATACGAGGAAGGGTTCATCTTACCAATAGAAGATTAGGCACAGCCAAACTGGGATGAGGCGAGCTTTGCGATCTGGTTGCTGTCACATAGAGACTTGGTTTGAGCACTACATGCCTGATTCTCAGTTCTCGATTCCAAACATGTCACGACTACGTCGCGATCGCCTAAGATCCGGCAGTGGGGTTGCAGTTTACTTTAGCACAGTGTAACGAACTTGATCATCTTGAACCCAGCCTTCCTGATACGTTGTGGTGTTCAATGAGCCTAGTTAATGAAGATGTATACACAATCGGTAACATTTACCGTTCGCCATTACCCGAAAACACGTTCACTGATAAATTAATCGAATCCATACAGTACATATAAAGTTGTCAGACGACTCAAATGTCGATCATGGGCGACTTTAATCTTTCGCGTTTGTATTCAAGAAGTGAACACTCCCTACAGTCGTTAAAATATAAATTCAAGAAGCTTATCGATCTCGCTCCAGTGAACAACCACGTTGACCAACCAACTCGCAGACGGGGTCTATACCAACCTTTAACCATTGACCTTATTTTAAAGTCCGAACCAACAACGGTAGAGACTAAAAAATACCAGGCTCCCATGGGAAAAGGTGACACGCTGTGCGTGTTCGATTACGTATGTAGTGACGAACGACTGAGCGACTAGACAAAAGTTTTACATAAAATAAACTGTCAATCATTAGATATTAGTCTCCAGCATGAACATATTAAAAAGTTTGATTGCATGGATTCTGGATCGTATTACTTAAATTCGAAAACTAAAACGCTCGAGTTATGAACTACGCAAATCCTACCACAACTGCCAGTTTGTTATCCGGAGTAGAACAAAGAAATGGTTAGCTAGAAAAAGGGAGACCTGGAAACTCATAAGAATCTTGGTACGGAAGCAACTTGGAAGCGACACTGTAAGCTACGGAATCACGTCACGTGTCTTGTACGAGAAGATCGCATGCAGTTCCAATGGAGCTTGTTTAGGAAAATGGAAAATATTCCTAAGCTTCTCTACAAGAGCGTTCAAGGGTTAAACTAGACGTCTTTTCCATGCAAACTCCTAACAGATTGTCTCATTCCGCACAAGATACCGCCGATGCTTTAGCAATGTTTATGCACTTATCTTCAATCATAAGCGTTGTATCGAGTATCAAGTTTTACCAAATTTGTCACATTTGGTACTTAGGTAGGAACTTTGTAAACTAAACGAAAAGAAGTTCCTGGCGCAGACAAAATTACCCCGCGATACTTTGCAGTGGTCGCATTTCTCTGACTGGTTCTTTCACGCACCCGTTTAATCTCAGCCTACATGAGGGACAAATATTACCGCAATGGAAAGCAGGGATTCTTACCCATATTTACGAAAGTGGTAGTCGATCAGATACAGCAAACTATAGACCGGTAACGCTACTTCCGGTAATATCTAAATTAATGGAGCGCATTGTGACTGCCTGCATGCGATAACATTTAAAAATAAAAATATTTCATACGCAGCACAACACGGTTTTCGAAGAAATCGTTGCTGTTTATCTAAACGTCTTACTACGTTCGAGGATTGGAACAAGGCACAAGACGAAGATGAGGCTGTACATGCTTGCTACATCGATATTTCCAAAGCTTTCGACAGAGTCAACCATAATCGAAAGGCTCGAAGCTTATGGAATAACGGAAATGTTACGGAATTGGTTAACGCGTTGACAACACCCGCACTATAAGAATAGACGTCAAAAGTGGAGTTCCGAAGGGCTTGGTGCTTGGACTTCTTCTGTTCCTGGTGTATATGAATGACTTTGTGAAGGATATTTGGCGTAATTTGATACTGTTTGCTAATGATATTAAAATATGGAAATGTTTTAGGACTATTAAAGACTGTAGCGACATTAGAACGGGATCTGTGCACCTTATTTCGTTGGTCACAGACAAATGAGTTGCCATTTAATCCTGTGAAATGTAAAATCCTGCGGCTCGGCAAATCTCTGCATCACACGTATCAGCTTGGCACGAAAGATCTCGTCTGGACAAACGGAGAGAAAAAGCGGATATTCGGGAGTTTGAAACTAGAAACCTTACCCCGGTTAATTAAAACATACGTACGTCCTTAAAAGACACATTTGCATGCATCTCATTCACAAAAAACACCCCTCGACCGGTTTCATGCTGTTTGCACTCATCAGGTAGGGACAGTAGGATCAGGATCCGCATGCGCTTGTCCTGTTATGGAATATTCAGTCTGGGCACCATTTCTGAGGAAGAATATTGAACTACTTGGCAGAATTTATCACCGTTGGTCTCCCGTCACAAAATCACCTTTCAAATAGCGAATGCCAAAACGTGACCTACATGGTTTTACCCAGCGACGAATACGGAGTGACCTTACGCTGACATTTAACATTTTACACACCGACAATCATCCCCTCAAAGATTTATTTAAGCCCAAGGACCTTATTCGGACACGCATATATTCAAAGGCATCCCGCATTCTCGACTGGATATTGGTCGGAATTTTGGTCAGAATTTGTTTCATGTGGAACATCTTACTCGAAGAAATCATACGCTCGGAATCAGTCGAGATTTTCGCTTCACATACGGTCTGAAGAAACTTCAGTGCCGTAAGCGAAACGTCAGTCAAAACCTTTTTGATTGATTTCGTAAAAATTGCTATGATTAAGACTAAGTAATCGCACCTCAAACATATTCCCCATCGATGGGTGAATTTACGCTGTTCGTTGGTTACTGACATCAAAACAAATAATTTGATTGCGATTCATAAAGTAACCAAGCATTCAGAATTAATAAAATGTGATTTGAAAGAGACTTACTTGAATTTTGCAAGTTAATGTTAAATTCCCGATTATGAAGGCAGCCGAGACGTGGCAAAACTTCCATCACAACAGATGGTCCCTCACAAGCACCTGGTCGACCGCCATTCCGTCTCACTCCTTCATCAGATGGAAATTGAATGAGCGCGATTGTACGGCAGTTATTATCAAGGTTTGAATGGTCACGAAATAACTCGGAGAGCCGAGGATCGTCCGATCGTTTCAGCATACCTCCGTCGTTGTGCACGAAAAGTTTCGATTAACCAGCCTGATGTTGTTAAACAATCGGTCTGAAATTGAACGCGGAACGGCTTCCGGCCAACAACACGTGACTGATAATCCGATGGTCGGGTCATGGAAAGTAGATGTGAACAAATATCAAGGTCTTTTTTAAGCGCCTCGGTAGCTTGACGCGGATTCATGCGATTCGTTGGCTGAATACCATCCTTAGATGAAAGTTCTGATTTGTTTGACATTCTCACACTGATTCACGATTGATAGAACCTAGTCGTACTGGCTCCATGTGCAAATGGTAAGAAAAAGGAGACGTGTGCTGGTGATAGGAAATCTCCGTTTATGACTAGGCCACAAAGGTTGACTTCAAAACCGAATGGTTTTGGGTCAACGAATCCAACGATCATCAAAGACCACGAATTTGTTGTTCCTCGCAACTTCACTCGGATTTTGAAAATCATCGAGATGATTGTACCCTCAAAAATTAGTACGTAAGAGATGCAGCGGAAAATTGAGGAGCATTAATCGATTACCAATTAAAACCTCGAGCAAGTTGGTCAGGGGATGTATGCAGCATCGTGATCGTACAAGTTCACAAGGATTTTTGGTGATGATTTAAATGGCCCCAACACACGTTAACGCCAATGAGAGCAAAGTGTCCCTCACAGTCATATTTATAACATGCACATATTAAAATTTAACAACAGCTGTGTTACCTCGCTAATTCTCCTGCGCTGTAGATTGAGACGTAATCGTGAACATAGAGGATGTCTATTCGAACGTTTTACGCTTAATGTTTTCAATCACTGAGAAAAATGAAGATTGAAAATGGTTCTTAGAGACTCTAATATGAGGTGAAACATGCCTGATGACTAAATTCCAGCTGGGAAAGCAAAAGACTCGACAGGAACCTCGGAACAACATTAACAGTGTGGTCCTTTAGCTTTTCCTTAACTTCACGTCAAAACATAAGCATTCTAAATAATTGCGACATCCAGATCGAATATTGATTCTAAAACCAGACGAATAAATTAATAACCAACTTCCGGATTATTTCGTTCTGTCAAAGGATGCGTCTCAAATTAATTCGGTGCGCTGAATAACGTTCAGATAACGCATTACCACTCCAAATAGCATCAGTTTTGCTCGGTTAATCGATTGCTTGTGGAAAATCTTAATAAACGAGCTTTCCGTGTGAATCAATCCACATTGGCTTAGAAGGCTGGTTAGTTTTTCTTGCACGGCAAACACAGGCCAGATTATCAGGAGGCCACGAAAACATAAGATCAACTGCCAAAGAATAAACCCTCGGTACAGTTTTAGTTAACAATAAACCATTCAATATTCAACACTAGCCTTATCAGAATGCTGACAATGTACAACTGGGAAGGCAATAACGAAGCCTCTCTGAAGTGCGTTCTTCCTTATCAAAACAGAGATCATAAAAACAATGCACGTATGGCCATTTCTAAATGATGCCACAGAGAACCTTATTTATCGGAACCAGCAGTTGCCACATTTAAAAAATCGCGGACACAAAAGTATCGTCATTGAAGTAATGCTAGCACCTCGTTGTTTACAAAATTCCACAAGGAAATGCTTTACATGGTTATCGGGATCAATTTGTGCGAGTTTCTTATCTAACCAATAAATAGACAGCGCAATTTAACGAAAGATCAATTTTGAGCTTTGACGTCAAGTATAATTTCGAATGCGGTTTTTGTGAAATCTAGAAATGTTACAATTCCTTGTGCCGGATAAAACGAAGTGTCATCATCGACACAAAAAGCGCTACTCATGGAGTGCCACAGGCCCCAGGAGATCGTAGCGGAATGAGTGCCGCTAACTAGGGAAGACAATTCTAACAAAGTCATACTAGCCAACACGCAGATTTTATGAAATAAGATTAAGTAGATTTGCATCAGCCCTAATTGAAAAAAATACATTTTAAATGACGCCAACGACTAGATTCTAAGGGGTACGAAGATATATAATTCAAGGGGACATTCTGAAAAAGCTAACTATTTTGAGGATTTCTACAAACGATGGGTGAGTCACCTTTTGCAGAGGACATACAAACAATGATCTCCCATTCCATATTTGTTTATTCCTCTAACCCAGTAACCCGCCCGCTGTCGTCGTTACTGAGTAATTTATATTTTAACTGCACTGTTTAACGCTGTTTACTTGGTCACAAATCCAACACATCCGTTCCGACGTGTTTTCATCTATGGAGAATAAAATGGCTTTAACCGTGTGAATGAATTTTAAACGATGGACATTGTGTTGTGCATACCACATAAAGCTAAGGTCGTAGCAACAGTTAAACGTCAGTCTGACCTCGTACGCTCAGATCTATCTTTGTTCTGTTTTCCGCATTGTATGCTAAAAACAACAAACCTCTTGACATTATCAAATGACGTAAAATACATGATAAATAGCATTCTACCAGCGTTCCCGAATGTGACGAAACTCCAACCTCGTGTGCATTGCCAAAACTTACTCAGCTCCTCAATACCAGCGCCAGTAATATGAACACCTCTCATCCACATACAAGAAATTAATTTCGAATCCTCACCACGCAGTCGCTTACAAATTCAGCATTTGGTTATTTCTAAAACATTTATTACATACCTCTGCTTATTTATAGCTTAATGGGTGGTAAGCAACCCGCTATCCAAAGGTTTCGGACCTTGACGAGCAACAAAATAAATCCTCAAAATTTGAAACAAACTATACAATAGAGCGTTTGCTGTTGTAGCAAGTTTTACGCGATCAAAATAACCCGAATTCTCAGACCAGAACGTAAAAATCGCAAAGCGGGAGCCTGACAGTGCACCGTACAGTCGTAAACTGTCAAGGAGCAAACGGAAAAAGATGCGACAGTACAAATCGAGGAAAATGAGCGTAAACGTATAAAATGGACCATGAAAGCACTCTGAAAATACCTATGGCAGACTAGAATCATGTATATAGGTGGAACCATATAGCAAACACCGTTTTGCGATGTGAAAACAAGAGCCAAACATCGGTCCTATGGGTCTACAAAAATCTTTGGTAACAGTGCAGCCATTCAGTAGTGTGGTGAAAAATAGTTCCTAGGATTCTATGTGGTACCATAAATTACTGCCAAGTACTTAACAATAAAAGGCCACAAAACGGATACATGAGGCTGATGCTTGTGTGATTACAGTGTGTGTGTGACTATCTCCTCCTGGAGGATGAGTCGGCTTCAAAGAAGATTCTTGGGAATTTGGGTACAGAGCGGCGTCCCCAGCACCACTCGGGTGTGATTACAGTTTCGCGTTCCACTCACAATAAACATTGAATATCTGAGAACGAACATAACAAATCAGGCAGTTGAAAAACCGTTCAACAAAAAGTCGAGTCAACACTGAATGAAACATCTTTATTATAAAAAGGGCTATCGTATACAAAATAGAGACGGTTACACTTGCAATTGGGCACAAGCGGTATTCAGCTGGGTCATATAACGCGTCACGTTTTTTGACAAGTTGTTTGACATCTGCAAAGTTGATAGAGAACACGGTGGTAAATACTATAAAGTGTATGCAAAGCTAAGCGCACTTGTACAATTGAAAAGCAAAGTTCAATGGCAATGGAAAACCCCCGCGGATGATGTGATTTACGTGTTTCTGTGTAGAAGCGCGAAAAAATTAAAGCGAATGAAAAGTCAAAAAAAGAAATGAGCAGAAATTCCATAGCACACGTGTGGTCTACGACTGTGCGGCAATTGACCCGGATAAGGCTCGTGATTTCATACATACATACATACGTATAGCTGTTAACGTTGTGGGACAGATTGTAACGTCGGAATCCGATTGTTTAGCCATGCGAAACGCTGTGGAGCAGGGCAACGAGGGTAGTGAGCTGCATGCTGAAACAAGCTAAGCTCTCACTACCATTTCCATTCATTCCTCATACACGTCTCGTCCTGGGCAACCTGACATTATCTTAACCCACGTGGGTCTGGACTGTTCCAAGGTTTCTAGCATGGGGTGGCAGTGGGGATAGCTCCCACGTTTATAAAATGGCTCCCACTATGGCAACGCGTCTCAAAGTAGCCTCTGACAACCATTCCAGCTTCTGGCATGCCGAGTGGTCCTCGATCCCGGCGGAACTGCTTCCTACCCCAAAAGAAGGGGCGAAGGCGAGTGACTGGCGCCTGAAAACCATTTTGCTTGGGGCAGATGAAGCTCGTTAGCATGGGAGGGCATTTCATCTAAGGGAAAGAAAACCCTGATTTTAAACCTCCGCTGCCTTGTGGGATACCCGATCGCGGGAAAGGCTTCGGGAGAAAACCCTGAGGAAAACCTGGAACAGAGTCTGGTAGACCACCTCTTTCTGGCAACTCCCTGCTGCCTTACAGGTCGCACTTGGTTGTGCAAAGGCTAGAGAAGCTGACTCGAACAAACGCCGAGTGGTGCTGGGGACGCTGCTTTGTACCCAAATCCACAAGAGCCTTCATTGAAGCCGACTCATCCTCCAGGAAGAGATAGTCGCACAAAAGTAAAGTAAAGTATGACTGTGCGGCACTTTGCCGGGATCAGGCTCGTGATTTCATAGATACATCTATGACAAAATTTTGATTGATCTTCAGGCTTTTTGCGTTTTGTGAGGAACAAATAGAACGGCACTAGCTGCACAGCTTCCTAGCTGCATTCACGGCTATGCGCCATAACAAGCTTTCTTTGCTATCGCAGCGGTGAGTGATAGTAAGTTCGAATCTTCGTGGTAAAGGAAACGCAAAAGTTTAATCACTCATACACTGTTGACTTTTTATTTATTCTAATCATTTGTGTACTGATTGAACACTAGACCACGGATGTGCGAACATTTGTTAATTGTAACAAAAATCAGTATTTTTATGCATTTCCCTTACACTCATACACTCCACGTCCGGTTTCGCGATGTTTGATCTGTAAGGTAGGCGAATTACGATCTGCATGACTTAGGAAGGAAACAGCCAACTGAAATGACGGCTATTGGTAACTAGGTAACTAAGAACATGCTTACTCACTTTTGAGCGCCTGGTTCTAGGTTGCTTACAGGTAGCCTAAGAACGTGGCACATGCGATTACAACACCCATGAATTCTCGTGTAAGACTGTGATTTGAAATTTAAACAGACCGCGCAGTAGTTTGCTTGGATGAATCCAGGTTTGTGAATTCATTAAATCTGATTAGTCGACTGCGGCCCATTAATCTGATGAGTATCTCCTTTTTTTGCACGGATGTGCAATCGTGCAGTACTTCTGTGATGTGCTTCTAACATCGTCCTAAATTGATTTGTAAACTGGTAGTGAGTTGTACGCTGGAGTCTCAATACCATTTCTATTTTCTTTCTCTTATCTGCCTAGACCCGGGCAACCTGACAGTACATTAACCCACGTGCAGCCTATGATTGTGCGGTACTTTGTCCCGATCAGGATTGTGTTTTCAAACGAAGCGTTACAAGAGATACGATTGCAGATTATTAGGAAAGATGTTCGGCTGCTGTAGCTTTTTTCCCTATCCTTAAAAGCCATTTATCACCTGGTTCTGTTGGGGATTCAAACCTGGACCACGCAGGTGGAAGTCAAAGGTTATATCTGCGGCGCTACCACAACGACGCGAAATGGAAACCAGGAGACATCACGGAAAAACCTGTTTACTAATTGACAACGGTACCTGTTTCGCCCTAAGTAAAACTGAACTGAACTCATTCAGCGGATCCATGGAACCCGCAGACCTAGTAATGGAAAAAAAACATTCATTTATTTCCAGCGTTGCAGTATGTCTGGAAAATAACCCCAATAACAACCATACCGATCTTCATTGGAAAGGATTTTCAAAAAGAAGGACCATCAGTCACACAAAATTACCGTGGTTCATCAGCTGTCCGAAAGTGACAGAACAAGAAATAAATTGAAGAAAGTTTAGGCAAACGCAACAGTCCTGAAAATCTTTAGGCTTCCAATGTGCCCGAGACGTCAAGATTGCGCAACCACCAAGATAGATATAAGTTGACGCACTATCGATATACTTAAGCAGAAATACAACAACTCGAAAAACAGACCCGGGAGAACGTACACAACCGCTTACCGTGGAGCATGCGGGATATTCAGGAGCCAAGATCTGCAACGCCTCCAGCAATCGAACAATTAATCCATGTGGCAACCACAGCGATTGTACACTACGTTGTGTCAAATAACCCGATTTATATTTATCCAGGGTAGACTACAAAAACAAAAAATAAAGACGATTAATGCAAGATGAATCTGATTTATAAATGGTATGAAAGCACAAGCCTGATCCAGGCAAAGTGCCGCACAGTCAGAGGTTGCACGTGGGCTAAGATAATGTCAGGTGGTCCAGGCCTAGACAGATATGAGAAAGAAAATAGAAATGGTAGTGAGAGTCCAGCGTGTTTCAGCATGCAGCTCACTATCGGTGGCTAATCAATTTAGCACGATGTTAGCCGCACAGCACAGAAATGCTGCACGATTGCACATCCGAGTGAACACATACCTTGAGGCCGAAGGTGTTCGGATCCGCATGTAGACCTTGCGCAGCATCCAGCATGTCCATCGCCAATTTGTATGCAGACTCAACCCGATCGTACTGCATGTAGAGACGGAGTAGTGAAGCAGGATGACCGGTGCACGTTGAACTGGAACGAATGGGCACTGAAAGCCATTCTGGTATATGAAGTCGAGTGGGTCCGGAAGCGAGAACTCGCTGGCACGCCAGCAAACGCAAATGACCCGGAGATAGAGACAACTGGTTTCGCGAGCGAGGAGATGAACTATCCAATTTGGCGAGCACTTTCTCCAAAAGCAGCCAGTACAGATCGAGTAGAGACAGACTTCTGATACGAAAACGGGAAAGAGGCTTAAGTGGTCGCAAGCCGAAATATACGAAATAAAAACGTAGCATGGTCACGACAGTTTAAATAGGGATAAAAATAACGTAACCGACTGTGAGAGCGTTAAGCGCATGCGAAGTATGTATGTATGTATGTATGAAAGCACAAGCCTGATCCAGACAAAAGCCGTACAGTCATAGTCTACACGGGTAAAGATACTGTTAGATTGCCTATGCCTAGATAAATTGTGATGTAAAAAGTAAACTGCTTCCAGTAACAGAATGGATTGAGAAAGGGAAGTATTAGTCAAATGGAAAAGAGCTGCCACAGGCTAATGGCTAATTCACATGCAGAAATCAGATGCGAGCAGAAACGTGGTGTGAATTTTAAAAGGATGATGAGTAGAGAAAAGATGGTTTTAATTAGAAAAGAACATATGTAGCCTTCAAGAATTTTATGGCACATCAGGATTACGTTTTTTAGATTATCCATGAGTTATAATAAACGGATCACGAAATAGGAACATCATGGAGACCGGTAAATGTCATACCTCACTTCAGATAACGCCGCTCCAGGCACGTTTTGATCACCGTGATCAGATGAGATTCGTTGGCGATGGAGGATGGGACCCGTCAAGTTATGAAGCGCGTAAACGACCGAATCGAATTCTTGACTGATTGGAGAGGGCACGTTGGTCAGCCCGGGAAGACACGGCACATTGGTGAACCACGCATTGGAATCACCCCCAGCATTCGGTGCTTTTACCGGTGGGTGTTGAGCCAATTCCGCGCATCGAGATGAAATTACATCAACGATTGGTACAGGATCCAAACGGTATTGTTCAGTCAATTTGACTGCATCCTGGAAATATAAGATACGTCAAATCAAACGAGTGGTTTGAGACTGGAAACGCAATTCTTTAGGGAAAACAGTTTAAAGATGTTGTTTGAATAAAACAGATGAAAATCATAGGAACATGCGCAACTATCTCAAAACCAAGAAAAAGAGGAATCCCGCTCTATATTAACCCAGAGGAACAGTGCTATCAGATAACACGATATAAATCATAAATTAATTGGGTTCACCGAACCCGTTCTGCAAAATATAGGTACATCACACCGCGTTCGAGAAGCATGTCACACAGAATGAGACCTCGAAAAGCACAAACTGCAACAAGGAAATATAAAATTGAGGCATGCGCCAGTGCTTCGGCAAGGCGAATATCACGAACGGGATAAACACTTACTAAAAACAAGCGTGGCAGCCAAATCGCAACCAGAATGCTGTCGAAAGCCGATCATTAGTGATAATGTTTGAAATTACAACCAAAGTTTGCACGGATGTGCAAATGAGCAGTAGCTCTGTGCTGTGTAGCTAACATCGAGCTATACTTATTTCCCACTGGTACTGAGCTGCATGTGGAAGCCCACTAGTCTCACTGCCATTATCTTAGCCCACATACATACATACACGCATACATACATACATAGATACATAGAAACAAACTATCGAATTTCTTAGACTGAAACGAAAGCGCAAGCGGTGCAAATGGGCAAAACCAATCGCGGGAAGCAAACAACTAACACAACTGCAGCAACTATCAGACAAGATTAGACAAATATGGCAACGAATGACAAGGAAAAACGTACGTCGTATAGCGCCAATGAAAGAAGGCAATGCAATGTCTCTTCGGCATTTGTGAGACTCTTCCCGAGCATACCCTGCTCCCAACAAACTTGAGCGATACGGAGACGCGAACGAGTCAATGTATACATACGAATAAGATCATCAAGCTTGAGTATTTGTTTGGTCTGTGCACAGCGCTGAGTAAACTCATTCGGGGGTGGTTCTTCGTTCAAGTCGTTCACCGAGTCAGCGTCAGCAACGTCCATTTCGGCATCGTCTGCATTATCCGAAATTGCAAACGCCCATTCGTCGGTGAGTAACTATGTTTAAGAAAGCGAAAAAAGCCCATCAAAGTTTAGGTTGAGTTGAAATGAAAAATGGAATCGAAAGTATATACAGCTGCGACATGGTTAAGGGAATGTTTGGTAGAATATTGAGGATGTATGGAAAAAAGCTCTCAGAGAAGATACTGTTTGGCAAACATTTCTGATGAGGACGGCGAATCGCTAGGAAAGCTTACCAAAGAACTGACTCCGAGACTCTTCTAAATTTAACTGTGTGCGATGTCAATCTTGAATTGGTCGACAGCTTTGTTTACCTTGGCAGTTGTATCTCTGCTAGCGGTTGTGTTGAGGACGAGATCTCACATCGTATTCGCAAAGCGGGTGCAGCGTTTGTTAACCTTCGTCACTTGTGGCGTCAACGCGATGTTTCACTCCATACTAAAGGCCGAGTGTACAACGCAGTGGTGCGTGCTACACTCCTTTATGGTTGCGAAACCTGGTCTATCCGAGCGGAAGATGTCCGTCGGCTTTCTGTTTTTGATACCCGTTGCCTGTGTAGAATTGCTCCCATTCGGTGGCAGCATCGTGTTACAAATATAGATGTCTGCAAGCGGGTGTTAGGACCAGGTGGCCACGGACTGAGAGAAATGCTGATGCTTGCTCGCTTGCGATGGTTGGGACATGTTTTAAGAATGCCTACTCACCGTTTACCGTACCGCGCCTTATTCGCAGAGCCTGACAGAAGCTGGGAGAAAAGATCGGGTGGCCAGTCCATGACGTGGCGCGTTGGGATGAAGAAACTCACCGTAGCGCTAAGCTCAGTTGGGCGTATTCGTTTGCCTGGGTGTGGTCCAAAAGCTACACCTAATAGTTGGCTGGAAACCTTACGCGATATGGCTACAAACCAAAGTCAGTGGCGCCAGTGTATTTTATTATGTGTGTCATAATTTTTTTATCCGGTATTATTTTACATAAAAACACAAAAACCAAAACCAAAAATCGCATGCAGTGAAACTACAAAAACAAGCTGCTTTTTGTGCACTTGCTTTTGCTTATTCCGCTTGCCTGCTTTCCCTTTTCCACTCGCTTACGTATCTGCTTTTCCTGCTTCATATTGCTTGGCACTTTGTCTGGCTCCAAACTTGTGCTTCATGATGATGATGACCCCGAGACTGACTCTTATAGAGAAAACACTGGGTGTTTTTAAAAGAGTTGCAGGATTTCGACGTTACTGCAAGGGGCGACGACCTCATCTGCATGATTGATATCACAACTTAACGCCGGGAATACTGATCCAGTTCGGCAGCAAATATGATGTGTGAATATAAATTTAGCACGAAATATGGGATAAGAAAATGTCTTGAATGCTGTGAAAATGAACGAACACACTCACCAATTCCAATTTGTTTTTCGGAACGCCGGGACCATTGGTTTGTTGATCGGGCACCAGTTGAATTGCACCACTAATACCAGGTCTTACCAACCACTGATGCTCTCTGGGTACTAGGTACAGAGCATTGATAGACGCCACGAGACAGGCAGCTTGTCGTTGCAAGCCATACAGCAATCGAGCACCACCGGCTTTGAAACCAGAGCCCTGCAACGCGGACAAGGAACAGGCGGATTCCTCAGCCAATCGGTGAGCATGTTCGAATAAAACCATCGCGGCTGCCCGATAATTGGCCCGGCGCACGTGGAAGGCGTAAAGGACATCGTAGTAAGGGTTCACACTTTCAAACTGTTGCGCTTCAGGGGAAAACGGAATCGTCGCAGGAATTACATCGGTAGCACGTGCTCTGGATTCAAGAATAAGCAGAAACTGAAAAAAGAGGGAGACGTGACAAACGATGTCCACAATATCAAACGTAGTGCGGCTAATAAATGCGGATTTAACTACACAAGTGACTGTTGTTGTAGTTCGTTCATTATCAAGAAATGAGGATCTAGATAGCTTACTCACTACTCTGGGACGCTGGCCTCGCAGACAGGTCAAACAGATTAATTAATGTCTAGTGTTAGGAAAAGAATGTCAGTGACAGTTAGAAGTGAAATACCTTCAGACAAGTACATGGTACTGCCCAATAGTGTAGAAAGCATACATGGCATTAACATTATCATTCGTTGTTGACCAACCAGATATTGTCGCCTAATATGGTAAAGGATGTATGTATATATGTATGTAAGTAAGTGTGTGTGTATGTATGTATGTATGTATGTATGCGCATGTATGCATGTATGTTGCATGCATAAATGCATATATACATATATGTGTGTGTATGTATGTATGTATGTATGACATCACTGGCCTGATCCGCGCAGTGTCGCATAGTTACAGTGCATGTGGACTGAAATACTGTTAGGGCTTGGCAGATATAGCAATTAAAATAGGAACGGCAGCGAGACTCCAGCGCATTGTCACATGCAGCTCACTACTGGTGGCAAACGAATTCAACAGAATGTCATCTACAAATCACCGAAGTACTGGACGATTGCACAATTACATCACGGTCGAAGATTAGTAGCACATATTGCTTTGAATTTCGGTATCCGATACAAGGTGAACCAGATCGGATAAACCTAAGACGCTGCCTAAATCAAACTAATTCATGTCTGAAGCGTTAATCAGAATAGTTTTGTTCGTCCCTAGCGTGAGCTTCAGAAAAAAGAATCCGGTAGCATTCGGTAAAAACGGAACAACGAATTTATGGCATTTAAAACTACGAAGCATAGCATGGCAAAGGAACAATAAAATGCACTATGGTATGAAAACACAGGTCTGATCCAGGCAAAGTGCCGCACAGTCAGAGACTACATGTGGGCTAAGATACTGTCAGGTTGCCCAGGCCTAGACAGATATGAGGGGAAATAGAAATAGAAATGGTAGTGAGAATCCAGTCTGGTTCAGCATGCAGCTTACTACCGGTGGCCAATCAATTTAGCACGATGTTAGCCGCACAGCACAGAAGTACTGCACGATTGCACATTCAAACAAGAAAGTACGATTGAACAAACGTGATAATTCACTTGCTGACCACATACCTCATCTTCCGACGGTCCGTAATCGAAGGAAACCAGCTGAGCCGCGTCCCGTCGATCGCACAAAGTGACTATCAGTTGACGCAGGCAGTCTTTTCTCCTGTAACAACAGCAAGGCAAAGAACTAACGAGATTCGCAATTCATATATGATTAAAATCCCATGTGGGCGCTCATAGAGGGGAGACAACATTACAAATCAGCGCTAGGTCCGCTGTGAAGTATATGCAGCTAAGATCGGTTGAGCTGGTACGAGAATAGACAGGCCACACGGGAAAGGGTGACTATTGGGACTACAGCATTTCAATACATTAGTCGATTATAAGCGTGTCAACGTTTGACCAAGAATCGCTCAATGACTATGCATTCGAGCACTCCATTGAATCGTGATTCCAAAGTCGAATTTTAATTACCATACACCAACAAATTTCAGGTTGACTGAATACGATTTCAATGTTTCCACCTGATTGAAGCGAACAGCGAAAAACCGGCAACGAAAAGTAAGCGAAACAAAACGTAGGTATAATTTGCCATAATAGACATCAAATTGGATTAAAAACGAATTTACCCTTTTTTCAATATCAATATCCACGACTTTCTTCAGCTGTGAAAGTTTTGTCAGCATAGCAGCGAAACTTCTTTCAGAAAACTACACAAGCAGCAATCCTGAACGTAGACTGGAAGTACAGGATGATTTTATGTTCCGCAGCGCTTCATATGAGTAAACACACCGATTCCGACGTTACAATCTCCCACACAACGGCCAGTGCACGGATGTGCAATCGTGCAGCATTTTTGTGCTGTATGGCTAACATCGTGCTAAATTGATTGGCCAACGGTAGTGAGCTGCATGCGAATACACGCTGGAGTCTCACTACCATTTCTATTTCCCCCTCATATCTGTCTAGACCTGGGCAACCTGACAGTATCTTAGCCCACGTGTAGTCTCTGACTGTGCGGCACTTTGCCTGGATCAGGCTTGTGCTTTCATACATACACACAACGGCCACAGTGATACGCATGTATGGATGTACGAAATCACAAACCTGATCCAGACAAAGTGCCGCAGAGCCATAGACTACACGTGGGCTAAGTTACTGTCAGCTTACCCAGGCCCAGACAGATATGAGAAGGATATAAAAATAGAAATTCTAGTGACACTCCAACCAGTGTTCGCATGCAGCTCACTACCGGTGGCACATCGTTGAGCACAGTGTCAGCCACACAGCGTAGAAGTACTGTGATACGAAGTAAGCAGTCGATCGGTGGTGTTTACACGCTGTCGCCATGCGGCCGATCTATCCTATGCTTCTCAAGATCTATTCAATTGTGAGTTAACATCAGGAAGTCGAAAATTGGACAGACCACACTTGCGGTACAAAGACGTTTGCAAAAGTGGCATGGAAGCTCTTGACGTTGAATGTCAGAGTTGGGAGGAACTTGCTCTTGACCGCTCTTTTTGAAGACACTGCGTAAAGTTTCATCTCAAAGCCTAGGAAGAGCAAATACTGATATCGGCTGCTGAACGTAGGTAACGCCAACAGCGTGCAAATGCTGCTGACCAGGCCGAGTATTGCATATCAATGTGAGCGCTGTGGGATAGATTATTATTCCAGAATTAGAGGTACACGTACGGTCAACATCGACCATTGGCCAACAACAACCCTATGCACCTAAATTCGGCCAAAACCGCTGGGTCGGTGTTCAGAGCGTTCACATCTCCTTTACAAACGTGTTTGTCGCGCAAGTGCGCCCGATCCAAAAGATCCGCCTCCTGATTTCAACTTCGCATAAAGTGGATCTTTTGGAAGATGACCTGCTCAAGCCAGCTGGACGCTGTTGTGATTTAGCGAACATGCTCTGTAGACCAGTTTATTTGTTATTCTATCCAGGCACCCTAAGTTTAAAATATCACGAATGCGCCATGGATTGAATAATCGAGCTGCCGTTGGTGTCTTAAGTGGATGGTTCAGATTTCACTGCTATGTGGTAAGACAGCGTTATGTAAAGACATGGTGTCATAACGATCAGGTTGCGGTTTCCACAGACAGAAGTTCAAACGGGAAAAGATGATACTCTTGCTTTACCAATTCACTTGTTAATCTCAGTATCTGGTGATAGGTTACCCGCAATAGTTCTACCGAGAACCATGTACGTGCTCTAAATAGCTTCGTGAATTATACATGTCACACAGTTCGGTAACAAGGCAAAATAAACTAAGCAAACTCCGTAAACATACACCAATTGCTGCTCCGGTTTGCGTTAATCAAAAGTGAGCGAATC